>PVJL010007179.1:0-81440 GCA_004026885.1 Lyroderma lyra
GGGGGATGGGGGGTGGGGGGCTGTGGAAGCAGCACGCGCGTGACGGCCTCTGCTCTCTGGTCACTGCTGGATGTTTTCTTGAGTAGAAAATAAGGAAGCTTTTTTAATTTAAAAAAAAAAAAGTTTTTTTAATGAACATTTTCCACTTTCTGCCTTGCTATGCTGAACGTTTACTCACTGTGTTATTGGAGAGAAGGGAGACAGGGAAGAAGAAAATTAAAAAGGGATGATTTATTGTTCAATTTGCTCAGTTTAGGGCCTGACAAAAATTTGGCCAAAAATTCCACTAAAATGTTTGCTGGATTAAATGTCTCCTTATTCGAAATTTCCTTGCATAGATCCTTTCATTGTTGCCAAGTATTAAAAGTCTTCACAGAGCTTAAAGGATTTCGTGTATTTATTATAGTCAATATAGAATTTTGAACTAAAATTCATGATGTTATATATTTACACATGCAAGGAAAATGACAATCTTTAAAAATCCTAACAAAGTTTCAGCCCTTAAATTGCTTTTCTAAAGGTAGAACGGTCACTTTATTCGGGAGTGTTCTGCTCTACGCGCGTCAAGAAAATGTCATTCTTCACAATTTTTCTCAATGACCCGATCATGTCACCCAGACAGCACTCAAATGAGGCCCCAAAGATAGGACAGCCAGAAAAGCCTTTTTTTTTCTTTTTTGGCAGATGTACCGTTTTCTGTGGTTACCGTTAACCTTAGACTTCACCACTAAGGAGACTGAGTTGGGGGAGATCCGAGGCCCCTTCGCAGACGAGCAGACGGAGGCACAGAGGCGCGAGGCCTGAACTGCTCTCGGTGGCGGGAGTGTCCCTGCGCCGCCTCTGGGCCTCTGGGCCCGCCGCCACCCCGTTTGCTCAGGGGGAGGCCAGCTTGCCCCAGAAGAGGACGGCGCTGGTGTCCACGTGCCGTATGAAGAACAGGAAGGGGTGGTTCGCCAGGAACTGGGCCCGGATGGGGAGCCGTTTCACCACCAGGACGTCCCCAGTGGCCGCGGCCGCCTCCGTGCCCTCCTCGCTGACGTCCACGTATGACTTGTGGATGACCTTTGATAAATACAGGCCCTGGGCTGGTGAGATTCCAGAAAGATCAGCTCTGATCTGGTTGAAGATGTCTGTCATGCCGAGGAGCTGTAGCAGGGCATTCAGCTCATACTTGATTTCCAGTTTGAATCGGGGCAGATGGACTTCCACGTCCCTCTCCAGCATGCTGGAGGCGCTGGTCCACTCGTGAAATGTCCTCACGTTCAGCTGCTTCTCTATCTGAGGGACAAAACGCAGATGGCCCGCGTGAGCCAGACGCGCGACGCCTGCACTAAGCGCTGTTCATTTCCAACTCTCAGTGCAAGTGACTCCATGTCCCTGATTCCTTTTCTACCTTCACACTGTGCTCAGGTTCAAGCTAAAAACCAACCACATCTTCCCTTTCATTGTCTACTTCTCACCCACGTTGCCCCTTCGCCCTGTCAGTCACCACGTTCCCATTTCCTGGGTGAACGCAACCGTTTGCTTCTCATGCCTGAAGCATCTCATCGCAGCCTCCTGCGCGAACTTACTTTCCTTCGGGTCCTGGGATGTCAGGGGCCCCTCGAGCCCCCCTGCTCTAATCCCCTCACCTGCCTTCTCCTGCAGCTGACCTCCGATCACCCTCAGCTCAGCGCCCGCGCCTGGACGCAGACTTCCGTGCAGCCCCACGCCCCTCACTTCCCACCATCCGCACCATTCTGCACGTTTCTGGAAACTCCAAACGTCTGTCCTTGAGCATCTGAACCGCTCCACAGCCCTCCCCACCGCCCCATCAGTCTTCTAGTACAAGAACTGAAAACGTTTTTGTCACCCTCTGACCATCCCGACAATGTAAAACCAGAGACATGCAGTAAAGACGGTTTCCCTTCTCAGGTACCCTTTTGTCCTCGGCAGCCCGAATCCAAGTTACCACGACTTTGTGGCACAACCCGTCTCACTGCCCCGGATGCGAAGGCATTTGCACGTGCTCTTCGCTCTGGTTAGCACGACGTCCACGTGGGCGTGTCAGCTTCCGCGAGCACCCGGAAGCCCAGCTGCCCTAAGAAACGGTCGCTCTGCCGGGGCACTGGGAGGTCCCTGCGGAGGACTGGTCCCTTGCTGTCACTGGGCAGCTTTGCCTGCAGCCAGGGAGAGGGGGTTCGACCCAAACTCCCGCTCCCACCACCGTGACCCCCTCTCAGTGGCGGTGGCACTGAGTTCTGCCACAAAACCAGGACACTAACAATGGTGGTTAGCCCATGGAAACATGTCACTTGTGGATCAAAAGTACGGCTTCTGATCAGATTTCTGTGGACTTGGAGGCCACCAGCTTCATAATTTCATTACTATAGAACGGTATTTCCAAGTGTCAAATAATGAACATGTTGGGTGTTTGTACAGGATGGCACTTTTGTCTCCGTGTGCCTGTTGTACGTGAGAGTAGATCGTTCTCCGATACATCACCCCGGAGGCAGGGACCAGGTGTTCCTCCTTTCCTCTCACAGCCCCCGGGGGACAACACCCCTTAACCTAGAGCAGGACTGAATTAGTGACTGACTTATGGCCATCATGGGATCCACACAAGGTGAGGGGAATGTGTGTGCATGTGTGTGTGTGCACGTGCATGTGTGTGTGCGTGTGTATGTGTGCATGTGTGTGTGCATGTGTGTGCATGTGTGTGCGTGTGTGTGTGCATATGTGCGTGTGTGTGCGTGCGTGTGTGCATGTGAGTATGTGTGTGTGTGTGCATGTGTGTGCATGTGTGTGTGCGTGTGTGCGTGTGTGTGTGCGTGTGTGTGCATGCATGTGTGCGTGTGTGTGTGCGTGTGTGCATGTATGTGCGTGTGCGCGTGCATGTGTGCCTGTGTGTGTGCATGCGTGCATGTATGTGCATGTGTGTGTGCGTGTGTATACACATGCATACGTGCTTTCACTGCATGTTAGCGGTCATGTAACCTTACCTGTTCCAGGGTAGCCGTGCCTGCTGGAAGCAGAATAATCATGCTAAGTTTATTGTTAACGTAAGGCAGCTCAAGGACTTGCATCTGAGGCTCCTTTATGACGGCCATTTTGAATGTTCCAGTTTGATACATCATTTCCACAATGACGCTTTTACCCTAGTTTTTAAAAAAAAAAGAGGTTGTAATTAAATGGTACTTAGATGTGTACATGATTTTCTTGCATAGCCTAACTATCTGCATGAACACTCTAAAAAGCATGAATCAAACACAAACTACAAAAGACACCTATTATTCCCTTCCTTTGCAAAGGTTATAATTTTTTTAATTTCAAAATAAGTCCTTTGTTAGAGACTGCATAGTTCAAATAATATACATAGTAATAAAAACAATAATATTCTCATATGTATTTCCCAAAAACAAAGCCACAGTTTCCAGGTAAAATGAGTTATGTGGGAAACGATATCACAGGATGAGTTCTCTTTTTATTTCAATTAGAGGTTCTGTACAAGGAAAATAAAGTTTTGTTGGGCTGCTAGAGAAAAGAACCACGGCATATATGGAGAGAGTACACAGATAGGAAAGAAAAGAACAGGCTTTCTTCTCTTCCAGAGCATTCCAGTGTCCAAAGGCTCCGCGAAGGTGCCCTGTGAGAAAGGTTCCCATCGCTTCAGAATAAAAATTAAAATAAAATTCACGGAAAACACAATTAAAGAAACCTACAGAAACCTAGACCAGTATTTTCACTGAAACTTTCTAAATTGTTCTTAAGCAAGTATTGTGTTCTACAAAGTTCATCATCGATCTGAAAATGAAATACGTACCTCACTTAGCTGAAAAGGGGTTTTAACCGTCTCTCTTTCCTGAAATTTATTTTGCCATTGTCCTTTGAAGTAGATGGCATTCACGAGGACCATGACGCTAGAAGGGTCGATCGTGCCCTTTCCGAAGAGATCGGTGATTTTTCCTTGTAATAAAAAATAATAATAGGTAATGTTTTGGATTTGAACTTAATGATGATAGTTGAATAGTCACAGGAAATTAGGAATCATTTACTTTTTAAGGCCAATAATAAATTCAAGATAGCTAAAGAGCTCCTTTACCTCTTGGCCATTGAGTCCGTCCTTGTCAAATGAAGTTTACTTCAGAAAACACTGAACGCTTTGTAATTTCTAATGGAAGCTGGCACCCAGAAAGTAGCTAGCATATTCGCTGTAGATCAATTTGTCTGATATCTAGTTATGCCCAATGCTTTTTTATACATTACTGCTTATTTAGAAAATTATTTAATCATTTCTTATGGGTTACCTTTAATACTTATCAGGCTTTCTACTTACCTGCACCTCACCACATGCAATATGTTAAGAAGTCAAAAGATTCGCTCATTCGCTCAATGTTCTATTTAGTATATCATAAGCAATACTAATACTTGAAGTAAATATGTATCTGAAAATCAAGATTTAAAAAATATACCAACAGTTGCTTGCTTTGTAAATATACTGATCAAAATTGAACACTAATCCCTCTTGGTGCGTTTTGGTTCATTGTAATTTATGAAAACTTTGTTAGAATAGAATCTGTCAAACAATATGCAACATAAAGATATCTGGGACATCAGACCCTAAACTTGATGAGAGTTTTAACTTTCATTGAACTTCTGGGCTTAACACAATACCTAGTGTGTGATAACAACAGCTAACATTGAGTGAGTGTGAGTGTGAAGGAGAGAGAGAGAATAAGTAGATAAATAAATACATAAATGAATGATTAAATAAAAGTAATATTCTAAATAAATATACAGCATGTGGATCCCTAATGCACACCCATGACAGACACCACCCATCAATCTATTCATTTATGCTAAAAATATTTTAGGAGACTCCTGCGAACCAGGCACTGTTGTAGGCCTTAGAGCAGTAAACTGAGGCTAGAACACTGAAGTGCACAGATGGAAGTCCCTGCCATCATGAGGCTAGCATCCTAGTGGCTCCACTGAGGGCTTTTCCCAGTAAACTTAGTTTAAGCCTCAGACTCTTTCTCAGCAGCAAGTTCCCAGACAGCCACCAGCAGTGGATTGAAGCTCACACGTAAGATAAAACCCATTACCCTCTACTGTTCTAAGTAAATGAACAGATCTGAAAAAAATATATAGACCCTTCCAAGCATGTTCTAACTTAGTACAAAGAGTTGAATAGATACATATTTCTCAACTTGAATAACACCCACTAGCCTGTCAGTCAACAAGATACTGTTGAAAGCTCATCACTGTTAAGTGATGCTACATACAAATATGTTAGAAAGCATGGTCTTTATAGTCAGAGAAGTATTTGTCTTCTATTACTAACTTGTATTACTAACATGCTCTCCCTAAATGCAATTAGCTCTAATTTAATGTTTTGTTGTTATTTCATTCCAATTTTAATTTGTTACTTAATTTAATTCTCTCCAATATCAGGGAATATAATTGTCTATATTCCAAGACTTCAGAAACTAATGGTACAATGTTGGTGGCATAACCACACAGAGAGAAATTATTTCAACATGGTGATTTGACTTTGCATGTCTAGTGAGGTATGACTTAAGGACAGAAAGAACTGCAAACAATAACTTAAGCTACTATTGTTGGTTGTTTTATTAGTATTGTTATATCGAGACTGTACGTTGTTGGATTAAGTCATTGTGCAATAATATCGGTGACAATAAAAGCCAGAATTTTTGGCATGAGGTAAAAAGAGAAATATACATTGAAGGGGCAGGGAGCTGTTAAGTAAAAATCCTGTGAATCTGAATTTGAATTGGTAATATTAGTAAGAAATTACCATTTCTAAATTTACGTATTTCTTAGTTATGTCCACTGAGAAGTCCTAGAAACAATGATCAAACCAGTAGCTGTCAGCACTCTCATACCCAGATTATTGCCTCTAAATACCATTTCTCAGTAGCCAGTGTTCCTTGGTGAAGAGGGTAAGTCAAGGACAAGAACAGGAAATGAACACGATGAGCCTGGAACAGTAAGTCAAATCAGAAAGCAAGGAAGCTATCATGTTTCATAGGGTCAATGTCAAAGGGACTCAGGAGTCAATATGAAGATGTGTCCCCTGACTGATAGGGAACACTACAAGCTTAAATAGATTGAAACATCTCAAAGATGTTTAAATGTATGAATTCATAATGATAACTTTAAAAATAAAACTCATTGGCTCCTTTAGAGAATGGTAGAGGGGAAATATTATTTTTAAAAATGATATTGAATTGAAGGAAAAGAACCCAGCATCCCTTTTGGTTGGGTTGGTTTTTTCATATGAACTGTACTTAAGGTATCCAAATATTTTATTAGGAGAAGTTTCTCACATAAAATGATTCCAGCTTATAAATAAAGAAGGAATGCTGGGATTGGAACACTGTAACTTTAGAACCCCTAATGAAATCATGGACCTAAGCAGCAGCATCAGTTCCAATCAGATGACATTTAAAAATACTCAGAATTAACACACAGCAATGGGAGTCGGAGAACTCATAGGTCTGAGAATGGGATGGGTTGGTTTCTGGAAGGAGACAGAAGGGTGGCCTTGGAGCGTCCTTCCCAGTAACTAATGCTTGCTTGTCCCGACCTGGGTGATGGTACAAGAGGGCATTCTCCTGCTTTGTGGTGCTTCACAGAACAGTGACTGCACTGGTGCACTGTACTACCAACTTCTCTATAAACATACGTATTTCAATCAAAAAAGTTTATTAACCTATTGCAATGTATGAACATTATGTGGGTCCTCATTCAAACAAAGAAGAGGCAAGTGAGGGAATATGAAAACTCACTGGATATTTGTTAATATTAAGTGATTGTTTTAAATTTTCTAGGTGTAAAAACGGTGTAGTGGTCATATTTTTGTAAAGCCTATATTTTGAGAGAAACAAACTGACACATATGCAGAAGAAAAAAAACAGATGGGCTATCTGGGATGATCTCCAAAATTATCTGGAAGAGGTGGCGGAAATAGGGTGTGGGTACAGACAAATAATATTGGCCTTAGGTAATAAATGTTGCAGCTTAGTGATAGGTAAATGAGGATTCACTGTATTATTCTCCTTCTTTAAATTTTTCCTTACTAGATTTTTTTTAAAAAAGAACACACCTTTGGTATCCATATTTAATGTTTCATTTATAAAAAAGTAATATTGAATGATATAGAGGGTTTATTTTTAAATTGTGAAAGGTAGACTTAAATGTAATTCAATTTAATTGCAGAAGGTATGACAATACTTCTGTAATGGAGAAATGGGGTCCTCAATCTCAAGGGTCACTCGGCTAGATCATTTAGGAAAAATGATGGTAAGGGACATTCCAGAACCTTCCTGATGTCCTCCATTGCTGGCCTGCCTATGTCGGGTTCCGAACCTCCCTAGCTTCCTTAGCACTGACTCGGGGCGTTCATCACCACAGCATGAACCCAGTTCGGAGACACGCATGTGACTCATCCTTACCGTTCGTTTTACTTTCAACCCAAGCATTAATGGTTTGCCTCGTCTCTTCCGTAGAATGTTCAAAATCAACAGCTTGCAGCCTGCTTTGATACAATTTCTCAGAACAGCTTAAATATTGCTGTAAAAGAAAGGACAATAGCACAGTGCAAAAATGATGTACGGGAAACAAAAACCTACAGCTCGAAAACCACCTCATGCACATGAGGTCTGAAAGGAAGCCGAATCCATATATACTTACTCTGAATGAAACAAAGCCATTTAACCCGATCGAAGAGCTTTCTAAAACAAAAAGCTCAAAAATGGCTGTCACTTCTGTCATATCGTGGGCATTCTTCATTTGAGAACGTTCAGAATAAAATGACAAATTGCAGAAGAGCACCTGCCTTTTCACTCTGTCCCTACTTGCTCTTTCCTCTTAAAGCAGAGCGATGGGAGTTACTGCTCCGACATTCTAGACAGAACTGGATCAGGGTGAGGAAGTGATTTGCTCTCTGGAGGTCTAACAGAAGTTTAGGTCACCCCATCAGCCACCATAAATAAAAAGAATAACGATATTCTCTGATATTGACAAGTTGGCTTTGTGCAAAATGTGAACAAAAATGATCTCAAGAAATTCACTAGTTTATTCACCAGTTACATGTTATCCAAGTAAAAGTCATATGCAAACTCAGTGGAAAGAACCTAGCCCTCTCTTTTAACTGAATTCCACTCCCAGGTTGGCTCCCAGGTAGCATCTGGAGCCACTACTGATTTCCACCCATGGCCCTTGATTCTTAGAAATGGGAACTTCCCACAGCCTCCCTGCCAAGACGGATCCCAAGGAAACGCCTGGAATTCCATCCTCAAGACCCTGGGGACACACCCTTCCAGTCGACCCACTACCCCACCATTAACATCTAGGGTGGTGCAAGACTTAGAAACCTGGCAGGCATGGCAGTGGCTGTCTGGGGTTTGGCTTGCCCTGTGCTTGCCTGGGTTCTTTTGTGCCTAAATCCCGTGTAGGACATGAGGAAAGCTTAACTAAGAGCAAAATTTGGGTGTTGGCAGAATTCTTGTCCTGAACGGGGTCCAACTGCGGCTGGAATGTGCTTAAGTGCCCATAGCCAATGACATGGGAGTTTTTCCAGGCAGAATCCTGGAATACTAATACCTTATGACAAAAATCATGACCATTTTCGTGATACTAATGAGGAACAAACACAATCATTATTAACCCAAATCAACATCTATCTGCTATTATGTCCAGATCACCATTTTGGGAAGACAAGAGGATGGGAGAGAGTGTTCTATCTCCAAGGAGACCACCATTGTTAATCCCTATCACTTCTTCGTAAAACATCTCCCATGAGCTTCTAGGGCAGTAGAAGGAAACACGTCTGAAACATCTACAGTACCAGGGTGGGCTACCCCAAGATGCAACAATTCGACAATCAAAAACTTGTCACATGTAAGACACAGCCTGCACCACCAGCCTAAATTCAGGGCTGCATCCTGCTTCACACTGGTAGTATTTAAATGACACTAGTCAAACAGAAGATATGTCACTGAAGCTAGCATTTCAAGTCAATATGTAGCAATGAAAAACAGGACGGTGGATTTGGACAGAGATCAAATCCTGGCTTTGCCACTTAATGATCCATGTGACCTTTGCCACTTGACTTTTCAGAATCTGGTTCACAGTGTAGAATGAATGACAATTTTGTACCTATATTTTCGGACTATGGAGGGATAATATGAAAATGCTCATAAAGCGTCTTGGCACAGAGTAAATAAATGCTCAACAAAACTATATGTAAATTATAATGCCACTGGGAAGTGGCATAAACAGTGTTAGAATTTTGTACCTAAAAATTGCTTAGCCTAATCCTCTCATTTTAAAGACAGACGTGACTTGCCCAAAGTCATACATCTAAATGGGGACGGAACCCAGATCTCTTGGTCCCCAGTCCAGCATACTTTCCACTAACTCTGAAGAAAGATGACAAACATATTTTGTTCCTCTTCTGATCTGTGCAAGATCATTCTTACCGACTGTGTTTTGTGCTTCATCCCTGACCTTGGTTCCTGGACAACTTTGGAGATTTGGCAGAAGTAAAGTTTTTATGGGCTATTTCACAACTTTAAATTGGGAGTCAGGTCAAACCATCTCACTGAAGCACTCACTCAGGTCACCTTTAATCTCTTGAAGACACACGCCATGTAACTCTTCCCACCCGGCATGTGTTTTACGGTGTAAAATTCAGAGGGTGTCGAGAACGCTGACCACCGTCCCAGGTGGCCTTACCTGATGGAATGCCATCGCCTTTGTCCCATAGAGTCTGTTGGCGATGCTGAGAGTGTAGTTAGAGTCGGGCTGGTTGATTTGAGACAAAAGGACTCCAAACTCTGAGTGAATCCTTCCGAGCTGGCTGCACTGAAGCACGGGAAACAAAGAACCGAGTATTAAATTGCTGGACTTCCTGCCATTGGAGTTGTGAACAGCGTGGAAACAGTAACTAGCGAGCAAGCTGTTCGCCTCTGAATATACGGGCAGTGACTGCCGTGCTAGCGAACAAGGGGTCGAAGAGTTCAAGGCATTTTCCTTCTCAGGTTCCCTCCAGCACAGTAATCTCAGCTCTCCGGGACTCCGGTTTCAGACAGCGTGCAGAACCGGGAGCTATTGCAACACACACCTGCCCGTGTCAGCCCCAGGGCTTTCATTCAAAAGCAGACGTTTTCATAAAAAAAAGAGCTCCTACTCAGGTGTTCACGGTGGTAATCCAAGTTTTTTGCTGCCTTTGTACCTGTAGAATCATTTCTCTCTCTCACTCCTGTCAACGCCTCTGTTTTCTGGACCATTTCATCAAACCCTTCAGCTCTTTACTGAACTGAGCTTACACCGAGGGGGACACTGCTGTCCCCAACAGAGGGGCTCTGCTGCACCCCCGCCCCCGAACAGCTGCTTCTCGGTGCTCTTGCATTAGGAGCATGTGCCAGCTCCGCAGAAATCTTAGCGTACCTGAGCCGAGTCTTGAACCCCTGGCTTTAATGATTCCGCAATCTGATTAAAGTGTAGCACCTGGGAAAAAAAGGAGGTTCAACGTGCATCAAAAGCAACAGGCAGGCTATAAAGTTAGCAGTTACAAGCACCAGTTTTCCGTTTCAGATAAAGACCAGTCATAACAGCTAACTGCGTGATGTTACATTCCAAGTCCTGAACTGAGCCTTTTCTTAACCCTCCCAACAACTTCGTGAGCAGATGCTACCCACTTTCTGTTAGGGGAACTGAGCCCGACAGAGATTAATGGAGTGCCCAGGCCGCTGTCTGTCAGGGTCCAGGGACAGAGCTGTCACGTGTGAGGCTCTTCTGGTTCTCTCCCACCATCCTCACGACACTCACGATGACAGAGCCCGCCCAGGGCCCTGCCAAACATCACATGATTTCCCAGCACAACCCCTGTGTTAAATGCCAGAAAACAATGAAAGTGTGTCTAAATATGGAATAAAGAAATAACAAGATGTGCAAATAACCTGGGAGTTGTTAAGTGACATTCTTCTGGGCTTTCCACTTCAATTATATATATATATATATATATATATATATATATATATATATATATATATATATATATATGGGAAAATCGTTGCATATCAGCCTGTATAACCCGAAAAGGTACCCTTTCTCTTAGTCTCATCTATAACATAGGAATAGCCATCGCTCCCTGCCACACAGGGTTGTTAGGAAGTCCAAATGAACTAATGACTGTTTTTAAGAACTTAGTAACCTTTAAAGTGGTATTAAGTTTTGTTATAAGTTTAACTTTCAGAGGGCAAGAGTGGTACCATACAAGTGCTCGCTGCCCCGTTTAAATCGCTGAAAGGATGAACTCTGTAAGAAACTGGGGAACCGTACGTGTGAGAGCACAGGCAGTAAGGAGACCGCGTGCTGCGTGTCATTGCGCTGTCACGCATCGCACCGTTTAGCCAGCGTCCGGCTCTAAGAAATACTATTTGCCGACATGCGTTCTACCTTCCCAAGGTGGCAGCGTTTCCCTGGTGTGAGGACGTGAGTGGGGTGGCTGACCCGAGGAGGTTTCCGGGCTGTGGGGACACGGTAGGGGCGTTCCATACCTTTGCCATCTGCTCTGCACTCTTTCCTCTGGCGCCAAGGAGGATCATGCTGAGAGCATAAAGCAGACTCAGTGGGGAAAAGAAGATGTTCTCGCCTGTGTTGTTGTGGCTCAGCTCTTTGAACACATCAAGGCAAAATTCAACATTTGCTGAGCGGAGGGAATCCATCCTATGCCGAGTCCGACCTGAGAACAGGGGGGGGGGGAGAGAAGCTCAGACACAGATGGTGGACGGAGTTAGTGCGTTTCGGGACGTGAAGGGCCTGAGCACACTGCTTCAGGGAAACACTCACCACAAGTTCAAGGAGTTAGTAAACGCCGGGGTGGGGAACGACGGTAGTTTTAGGTTCTAATGCTTAGAAGAGTGACTATTCCTTTCAACCAAGTTCAGAGTCGTGTGTGTACACTAAAAGTGAGTGGTGTGGGGTGGAAGAGCAGAAGTGGTCAGGTCCTTGTGCTCTGAATTTCTGTGCGTGAAGACACTCCTCGTCCTGGAATTTATACAGAAAAGTCCTTGAGCTCCGCAGCTCAGCCCAGTGAGACGCTTCTTCCTGGCCCGCCAGTCCCCACCATGGTGACAGGACGCCTCCATCCGGGTGGTCCCGGCACAGACAAGACGACGAGCCATAAAGCAAACTGGGGACCCTTCCTCTGCCCATTGCCTGTACCCCCATCCGAGGAAGACAACCCCAGCAGGCAGCTCGTGCCCGGAGAAGGTGCGCAAAGCCCTCAGCCCGAGCCACGAGGTCCCTGCAAAGGGACGGCTGGAAGAAGAGACTCTGAGAGAAGAAACAATGCAGGAATTCGGGTTCCCGAAGGCCGATGGCTGGTCGGGAAGGAAGAGCTCAGTCGGCCGTGTCCCCGGACACGGATGGAGCGCCACCACCCACAGAGGACTGTGTCCTGCCCTCGGGGCGCTTTCGTCCCCCGGGAGCCCCTTCTCCCTGTACCGTCCGGGTGCTCGCGCCCTCTCAGGCTCCCCACCCGCGTCGTCGGCCCCCCGACTCTCTCACAGGACCGCTCTCCCATCCCCCACCTCTACACGTGGGCCTCCCCTTGGGTCACGCCCGCGCAGGGGCCCTCACCCTGCTCCGGCTCCACGTGCACTGACGGGCCGTTAGCTTCCAAACGCACGCTGCCTGCATCCCACGTTCACACACCTAACTGCTCCCCAACAAGCGGAGACCCGAGTGTCCGCCATGCATCTCAGACGTAGCACGTTCCAGAACAGACGCTCGACCTCCTACCCCCTCTCCAGCTTCGGCCCCCAGCAACCTGCTTCCCCTCCATGGAGCCCAGCTCCAGCCTTCTGCTTCCTCTGGCCCAAACCCCTGGATCGTCCCGAAACACCTTCTCGCTGCCGTCCCTTCACCCTGTCGCAAAGGCCCGAGTCGCCATCCGCAGAGACAAGGACCCCTGCCCGTTCCCCGCCCCCTCCCATCGCCACCCTGGATCGGGGGGACCATCTCCCACGTCAGCCTCCCCTTTGACTGCACGCCCTCCTGCGTCACCTTCTCTAGAGGACACCGGGCAGGGGTTTTAAGCTGCTCGTCGTACACTAACCGCCGTGGCCTCTGCTCCAAGACTGGGGACGTTCCTTGCTGTCAGAGCAGGAGCCAAACTCCGCTCCGTGCCCAAGGCCCCTGGCGATCTGGCCCCTGTGGCCCCGCAGACGCCGCGCCCACCAACCCGCTCCGTCCTGGCCACGTGACCTCCCTGCACCCCTTCTCCATGCCAAGCACATTCTCCCTCGGGGCCTGGGCACTTTCTGTCCCTCTCCCGGAATGCCCTTCCCCAAGACATCCAGAGAGGTCACTGCAGCAGGTCATGCACCTCTGCTCGGACATTTATATATAAATGAATTTCTACCTGCTTATTTGAGCTATGTATTGTACATGTTTTTATTTGTCTTATTGTATATGCATGCGTTTATATTATACATACGTGTATTTATATAAATATAAGTAAATGGCGTTTGCACATATCGTGGCATGTCATACACTGTGCCCATGCTCACTGTCTGACCCTTCTCCCTCCAGAGTGCCACCTGCATTACAGCAAGGACTTGGCCAGCCATTCAGCACACATCTGCGGAAGGAAGGACTTGCGTCCAGTCCGCACCAAGCCGAAGCACCTCTCACCTGGAGGCCTAGCCCGGTGTATAGTAACACTGCGTCCCAGGCCTACAGCATTGAAAGGTACACCACGTTCTGAAGGTAGCTGTGCCGCAAAGTCATTTAAAGTTAAACGATTGTCCAGTATCGTGCATACCTGAAATTCCAGTCCTAGACCAAGCTTCTGGCCACCCGCGCAGACATCCTCGCCATCCGGCAGAGCTGACGGGTCAGTCGGACACCAGCCTTCAGGGTCTGAGTGTATCCTGAACCGGCGGGGCCGGAGCGGCTCACGTTAGCGGAGAAGCGGGCGTCAGGGCTGATCGGACACCTGACTGCTCTTCCGAAGCGTTTCCTGCTGTCCAGGGCGAGACCAACTTCTCGTCCAGCCTCTGATACACAAGCCACCGAGTTCTGTCCCATCGTTTACTTTACTGGTGAAGCTGGAGCTCGTCAGTCCTGTAGCTGACCGCCAAGTGGCTCTGGGCCACTTGGGACTTTCCAGTCTCAAAATTCGCCCGGCACCAGCCAGCCAGCCCTCATAACCCAGCCCCAGAGCGCCCCGGATGGAAGGCCCGAAGGGGTGGAAACCCCCGTCGCACGCAGCCCAGGTCGATGGGCTCCCACCTGCACCCTGTCTTGACTTTAGCTTTTTCCCCCAAGTGACTGCTGAGAAGGATGACGGAGGTCAGCTTCAGTCCACGTGCAAGCTGATCTTCTGCCGTAATCTCGGTGCCTCGTGTGCCACCCGTGTTCCATTCCTCCGTGAATGTCAGGCCAGTCAGTCCATGGACTTCTCTTCCAAACCATCCAGCACTTTGGTGGTCCCAATGTTGGCTAAACCAATGCCAGACCATTCTCAGATTTTGTTTTCAATTTGAGTTTTATTGAACCAAATCCACAGCCCTGGGTGGGGGCATCCCTGGCCGATCTGCCAAGAGCCCCATACGCGGGAGGCACAGCCACCCTCTGCTCGGCGGCGGCCTCAGCTCCGGCCTACGCTGCCATTTTCTTCATGGCCGCGTCCCCGTACACTTGGACTAACCTGTCCCTGATTTCACCTCCACTCTTGCCAAGTTTCACCACAAATGTAATGTTTGTTCATGGCTCTAATCCAAGCTCCGATGTTCTCACAACAGCACACAAAAACACACAATGATCATGAATGCCACTCAGCAAGACACCGCCACATGACAACATGGACATGGCTGTAGACACCGATAGACCAGCGTTCTGACACCTCACCGAGGTGTTGTCCACGGCTGCCAATGTGAGCGCACGGTGGCAAGTTCGCGAAGTTAATGGTCAGACCTTGTGCCTCCTGAGGGCTAGGACGTAGGCTAAGGCTGAGACAAAACCGCCCTTCGCTGAGATGCCAAGTTCTCACAACCTGGCACGTGGCCTGGGCACGTTCTTATCCGTTTCACAGACCCTCTCCTCGTGACGTAAACGTCCTGGTGCCTCCCTCCCCTGCCCTAAATCAGCGCCGCCCTCCCACCCTCACTGCACCCTTCACCTCTGTCAACTGCAGGAGAGGCTCATTTCCTAGAAGGAGAAGGAACTGCAGAATAGTGACCCCTTCACCCCAACGTCAGTCATGAGGCTTTTCACCCATTTGCAGAACGCTCATATCACTTAGGAGACTGATTTTACAGCCATGAGAAGAACCTGAGGCCCAGGAAAGTAAAGGAACCCTTCCCCACACGTGAAGTTATTAAGAAGCCAGCCCAGGGACGTTCGGACCTTCTAGGAGCTAAGAAGTAGGGAAGGGATTGACAAGTTCCAATGGGCAGTTAACGAAACGGTCACAGCCACACACAACGAGCTCTGTGCTGAGTGAGCTCCTGGGACCCCAGCAGGAACGCCAACAGCGCTCCATTTGGCCAAAACGAATCGGCGATTTGAAATCGAGCCAGCCCACCTCGGGGACCTTAAGATGCTCAGGCTCAAGCACGTTCTGACACTTGGATGCATCGTAAGGTGTCGGCAACAGCCGCACTTGTAAAAAGTAAGCTGCCTCACTTGGCTCTTGGCACCCCCGTCCAAATGCCCTGGGTGACCGCCAGTGGCTGTCGGGCCCCCTGACAGCCGTGCGGAGGGACTTCCCTTTTACCTTTGCTGCTTCCTGGTGGTGAGGTGGGCAGTGTGGTCGGTGAGGACGGAGCTGGGTCTGTCCCCGAGGAGGAAATATAAAGCCTTTGCTTTGTGCCCCTCCCTTTCCCTTTGTGTCCGTGGTGATTCAGTCCACACCTGCTGGGCGGTGAGGACAGCCCTGAAAGGAAGTCCCTCTAACTGTCACCCAGAGCTGGTTGGAGTCCCGGGGGTGGGGGTGGGGTGGGGGACTCTCAGGGTGCCCAGCGCTTTCTCAGTCTCCTTCAGCTCTGCCGAAAGCAGGAGGGTCGGACCTCCTGTCTGAAAAAGAACACGTTTCAGTCGGCAGTGCCGGAGTCAAAATTCCAGGGTTGCCTGTGTCAGCACGCACGGCACCTAGCGACTCGACAGGCAAGATTCTGGCCGTGACGGACACTTCCTGGCCGGAGGCGCCTTCACAGCACCCTCCCCTGAGCTCGCGCCCCTGCACGGAGCCTGTGTCGTTGGGTGGCGCTTCCGCACCCTGCTGGCCGGCCATTCCTGTCCCATTAAAAGAACAGAAGAATGAGCTCGGACAGGAGTTCTTCTGTGGTTTCCCTTTAAAAGCGTGATAGAAGCGACAAGCCACCCGCCCTAGCGTGAGTTCAGGGGCATGAGTCAGACCTGCGTAAGGAAGATTCCAGACTAGGGGTAGGGATGGAGGCTGGACACAAAAACTGTTCAGGGCTGTGCCGCAGCCAGGAGCATTCTGTGACCAGCCTGGCCTCCCCAAGACCCTTCTTGTCCACCTGCTACCCAGCCCAGGTTGACATCACTGCCCAGACGTGGCTGTGATGGCTGACTGCACAGCACCGGGGTTAGGAGAAAGTCCTTCATGCCTGGCCACACTTTTCTCTTCATTTTCAGTGTGCAATATGCCCTTCCTCAGACAAAACTAAACTATCCTACAAGACACAGAAACTGGAAAAGGTAGGTTTGAAATTATGGCCCTAATATCCACTGTGCCCACAAGGGTCTCATAAAGATAGTTGTGCACAACCAACCACACAGAACTAAGGAGTCCCATATCTATCTGGTCATTCCCTGCTCAGAGCAAGTGTTTTCTGACCCAGACCAGTGCCAGCTATGGGTTCTTAGTGCTTGAAGACCTCACATCCATACTTAAGGCTGATCCCTCACTTCTTCACCTTATGTTCATCTCCCCGAGACCCAGTAAGAAAAGAACGGATTTTCTTAGCTTTCTTGCTGTCTAAGAGTTGGGTTGATCAAAGAAGGTCTTTTTCATCTGCAGACTACAGCAATGGTCCCCAACCTTCTTGGCACCAGAGACCAGTTTCATGGAAGACAATTTTTCCATGGACCAGGGTGGGCGCAGGGAGATGGTTTCAGGATGATTCAAGCTCATTACATTTATTGTGCTCTTTATTTCTATTATTATTATTATTATATTGTAATATATACTAAAATAATTATACAACTCACCATAATGTAGAATCATGGGAGCCCTGAGCTTGGGTCTTGATATGAGTCTGCAAGCAGTTGATTTATTAAGGTCTCTGTGCAGTCAAACCTCTCTGCTAATGTTCATCTGTATTTGCAGCTGCTCCCCAGCCCTAGCATCACCGCCTCAGCTCCACCTCAGGTCATCAGCATTAGACTCTCATGAGGAACATGCAGCCTAGATCAACAGGGTTCGTGCCCCTGTGAGAGCCTAGTGTTGCTGCTGATCTGACAGGAGGCAGAGCTCAGGCAGTAATGTGAGCGATGGGGAACAGCTGTAAATACAGATGAAGCTTCATTTGCTCACCCACAGCTCACCTCCTGCTGTGAGGCCTGGTTCCCAACAGTCCATGGACCATGACTGGTGCATGGCCCAGGGCTTGGGGACCCCTGCTCTAGACTGTACTGTTATTTTCCCTATTTGAGGGGAAGCTCTTGCACTTATTTGATTTTTTTCTTCTTTTTTTTTTTTGCAGGTGAAAGGACATCTATTAGCATAACATTCTTTGCCTCTCCTCACTGCCTCATTCACTACTCCCTTTCCCAGTGTTTTAGCCTACATTCCCTGAAAACAGAGTCTTGCATGCATATCGTTTATTTGGGAAATTGTCTCAGGAAATAGAAGTAGAAGAGAAAGAGGAAAGCTCTATACTGTAATTGTTATAAGTTGTCCACTGGTACCTGATCCCATGGACCTCTGGGGGCATCTTATAAAATGTACCTCGGAACTGTGCCCCCAAGAGGAAAAATGAGAGAAGCATTATTTGTTGGCTTTCATCCTCTTTGGTCAAGGACGCCCCCATGAGCAGTAATTCAGTTGCATTTGTATGTGTGTCAAGCACGCACGTTGCACACCAAGGCATCAGAAAAGCTCTGTAGCCATAATAAGCAAGATGTAGGGGGAGGTGCTATCAAGTTGAAATGCACAAAGTTATTTAAAGCTTGTCCAGAACTGGTAGCCTCATCAGCCACTAAGTTGGGGGGGTGAGGTGACAGAATTTGAAGTAGCCCACAAGAGGTGGCCAGCACATCTCATCTGCGACATCTGCCCTGTCGGTGGGTCTGGGAGAGGAGCTGCCCTCCTGTTCCCTCATGTGGGTTCTCGCTTTCCAAAGGGAGTACGCACTCTGGTCCATTCCTCTGCCCCAAGTTCTCCTGGCCAGCGCCTCCCATTGAGAGTCCAGTAATCCCTGTGCCTGGGTTGTACGTCTGCCTAATTCTGAGAAACAGAATGAGGAAGCCCATTGTTGGCTCACCCTTAATCCTGCCTTTCCACCTACCTTTATCTGTTATGGTATTTTGTTCTCCATCTGCCTGAATTCTTTGACTTTCTCTCAGATTTTCTCAGGGGCTAGGTGAGACAAGACATGTTCTCCATTGGGCCTTTCAGCCGAGGTCTGTGAGCATGGGCTGGAGAGTGGCGGGCTGCCTGGTTTCTGGCCCCGGCTACCCCCTCAGCTTGGGCGGGGCCCCACTAGCACCACAAGCCCCTGGTGACTTTTGTCATTAGTTAACGGAGGAGAATTTCCAGAAAGAACCTGGAGGCAAGTAGGAAGGCATAAGCCATCTTAGCATTAAGTTGATCGAAAAGAGTTCTAAGGGAAGAATCTAGGCTCCAGTGCGTTCTAGATCATATCAGAGAAGAATGCACCCTCTAAGTCAGCGGTTCTCAGCCTGTGGGTCGCGACCCCTTTGGGGGTCAAACGGCCCTTTCACGGGGGTCGCTTAAGACCATCGGAAAACACATATCAGGTATTTACATGATTCATAACAGCAGCAACATGACAGTTGTGAAGGAGCAACGAAAATAACTTTGTGGGGGTCACCACACCATGAGGAGCTGTACTAAAGGCTCGCGGCGTTAGGGAGGTTGAGAACCACTGTTCTAAGTGAAGTTGTGACAGAAGACAATGCTAGAGGGAGCCAAGTTGAAGATTTTTTAAATCTGCGACTTCCACCTAGCCTGGCAGAGAAAAACCACGGATGATGTGTACGTAGCACGTCTTTCACTCCCTGCTTTTCCAGGGGAAGATGTCACTGCTTTTTGTAAAATTTTCAGTTTTCTGGCAAGAAGTTTTCAAAAAGACAGAGCTTTTTTCAATGAATTCCTTTGCTCCTACTTGTCATTACCGAAAGCAATTCTTTCCGAAGAAGTCATATCACGTGAAAAGCAAGAGGTTTGAAACCAGCACCTAGGGCATTTTCCACTTAGATTAGCACTCGACAAAGACCTGGTTGCAACAAAATGGAAAGAGTGCGAAGCACAAACCCCCCAAAATAATCAACAATGCTACTGTTGGATTTTTCAGGAGGCATAAAAAAACCCTCTAACTATAGTTAAAGCAACTCAGAGTACTAGAAAGATAGGTACTTCGAGCCTTGGATAGGCCTCCACACTTCAGTCTGAACACCTGGAATATTTCCTCAGGGAAGTCAAGAGGAATTCACTACTTGAAACATAAACTGAAAGAGAACTGGTCTTTTTAAAGCCCTGTAACTCTCCTCAAAGGCCACTATTAAGAAACTAAGCAAGCCACAGATCGGGGGTGGGGTTTCAGGGGGGAATATTCACAATGTGTATACCCAAAAGAGTATTTTTATATAAAATACACAAAGAATACACCCTAAAAAGTTAAAGATCAATAAATGGGCAAAAATATTTATACAGGCACTGCACTGAGGGTTATATGTGAATGGTCAACAAGCACATAACAAGTTGCTCAACATCATTAGTCATCAGAGAAATGCAAACTGAAACACAAGGACATACCACTTCACACCCACTAGAATGAGTAAATGAAAAAGGTTGGCCACACCAAATGCTGACCAGGGCGTGGAGCGTCAGGTCTCTCCCACATTCTTGGTGGGAATGCAAAAAGCTACAACCACGGTGAGGAAAGAGTCAGCTTCCTAAAAAGTAGAGTCAGGTTCCTAAAAAGTTAAACATGCATCTACCCTGTGATCTAACGACTCCTCTCCAACGTATTTATCCCAAAGAAAGGAAAACTTACGTCCACAATAAGGCTTGTGCAAGAACACTGACGGTTGCTTTAAACGTAAGAGCTAAGCACTAGCTGTTCATCAAGAGGAGAAAGTGTTAACAAACTATGGTACATCCACACATGGAACACCACACAGCATTAGAAAGGAACTCATTACAGTACACTCTCCGTTAACGAGCACCCATGCCCGACGAATGGAGTATTATTTCTCCGAGTTTTTTTTTCTTTTTGGCCAGTTGCCTTAGTTCTGGTTAACAGAGAGTCTACTGTGCTAATACACATGACAATGTTGGCTTGGTCTAAAAAGCCTTAGGTTGTGTCAATGATGCCAGAACAAAAAATAAAATAGAAATCACTAGATAGGCAAGTACATAAGACAACAAAATCAAACCAGTGATTGATCCTCTTGGGGAAAGATTAATTGGAAAGGGGTATAAAGAAACTTTCTGGAGCAATAAAAATATTTCATTTCTTGGTAGGATTACAGGTTACGTGAATACGCACATCAGTCCAAACTGATTCAACTGACTGACCGGAGCATTTCACTCCATGTAAATTATACAGCAATAATAGTGTTTTATTTTTAATTAAACATTTTTATTTTGAGATCATTTTAGGTTCACTCACATGCAGTTGCAAGAACTAATACAGAGAGATCCTGTGTATCATTTGCCCAGTTTCTTGCAATAAAACCTTGCCAAACTGTAGTACAATGTCACAACCAGGACACTAAGAATTCCTAAGAACTCTGCTCGCCGAGATCCCAAACGTTTCCTCCTCTCTCTCTCTCGCCATCTACAGATCCCACGGCTTCTGTCTTGAACCCTAGTCTCTCACTCAGCTGCCTTTCTGCCTATGTCTTGGCTACAGCCGTGAGAGGCTGGGTCTGAAATGAAAGGGCACATCCATGGTGTCCAAACTTGCTGTCTGTGGAACCCCATAAAATGCCCCCTCTAATACCCACACACCCTGAATGTTACAACATTTTGCTGGTTTGACTTACCGCAGCTGCTCTGCTTCCTGGGTCTTTCAGTCTCTCAGAAAATCACCAGCTCGCCACCCTAGCCTAGTACCACCCTCTTCGATGGCAGGTTCCTCAGAGACTGCATTCCAGTGTTTGCCTTGGTGGGATGGGGAGGCAAACTTGAGCTCCCCAAACAAAGGCTCACCCAGAGAACACCCAGCTTGACAGTGAGGAGTGACTGTACAGCCGTGTTACTATTTTTAGATTTCCACACCAGGTACTGAGTAATGCTGAAAGCAGGAAACAGAGAGCCTTATGTGCTGCTATTGCGTGAGTTTTATGTATATAATAGAGTGTTATTTGGAAAGGTAAAAAGAAAAGAAATTTTCTGGGGCTAAGATCCAAGAGGGAGAGAAAGAGGTTCTTTTGGGGAACGTGGAAGGTTGAGAAGATATGTTCAAATCACACAGTAAATGCAGGGTCACTAAGCAGTTTAATTAATGTACTATTTTTTTAGGGAGATAAATATTAAATATTTGGCATATCCACTTGTAAAATAAAAAAGAATCAAAACAGAGTATTTCATTTAATAAGTATAAGGATACTAAAAATTTCCATAGTATACCAAACTAAATAAAAAGGGTGTGGAAGGAGTTAGAAGTCAGCGTGGAGGGAGCCGAGAGGTAGAATAATTGGGGGGTGGGGGGAGAAGGAAGGAGCCGCGATAAGTGAAGAGGAAAACCTTCGAGGCCTCATTTTTCACAGTTGCAAATCAGGTGGTGGAGTCCCTCCCCTGTGCTGGTGGCTCGCCCCATCTCCGAGGCCTGAAGCTGGTCCCCATGCAGTGGCCACAGCTCAGCAGACCCAGTAAAGAACTTCAGCTGCTGATTGGGCTGCTAAATCTGTAATTTGCTTATCTGTTTTTCACCCATTGAGTATATTTTGGCATTTAAGTTACGCTTGCTGCTGGCTTTATTACAAAGGACCTTTTTAGTTCAAAGGGTTTATGATCCTGGAGCCAAGGGCTACGTGGTTACGTGCTTCTCCGAGCTCACAGTGCCCACTCACAGCCTCGAGGAAACGAGGTGCCGTACTACCGACCAGGCGAGCGGGGCCATAAAGTACCGAACTCTGACATTCTGCAAGGATCCCAGCTACGAAAGTCAGGACACCGCTGTGTTGCCTAAGTGGTGGCCTCACAGGGACGACGTGAATTAGAACTGCTTCTTCCGATCACACAGCACAATGAACAGAGACAAGGAGCAGGCACTGCAGTTCCTGTTTCAGCTTCTTACAGAACGAAAGCTTGCGGACTCACTGGGGCTTGCTCGTGGGGGCCACACCACGCCAGGGGTGCTAGGGCTCTGAGATTCACTGAGTTTAAACAATGGTCCCGGATCTCCCAGGCAGCTTCCCAGAGAATGAGTGTCGCCGTCTTGCACAATGCGTGTGATCACATTCTGGGCCTTGGCCTCTCAGGTTACTTATTTACACAATCTCATGTGTGTTTATTGGCAGATATTGCTGATCCGCAGAAGGGTAGAATCTATCTCATTTCATTTTTTTTTTCTCTTTTGCGAGGACCTAAGACAAAACCAGCACAGAGGAAGCGTACTACACATATTTGATTAGTGTTTCATGTCGGAAAACTCTCACTTGAATGACAGCAGATTTCTCCTCTGAAACCATGGAGAAGCACAGATGACAACCGCACTTGTGATTGGCACCTGAGCCCTTAGTCTGAGGTCCACATGTTTGCTCTTTACTTGGAACCTCATGGTGTGCCCTGCAGACACGCCGTGTAAACTCCAGGACTTTTGAGTAAGAAATGTTGTTCCCAGAGTTCCTTGATAGTTTCTGCTAAAGTGCACCATGCAATCAGGAGAACTCCAAGGGGCCATCCAGCCACAACCTTGGCACCAGTGGGACTCACTGCCATAACACAGCTTTGGGGAGCACCTCAGGCATTCCTAGCTTGCAGCGTTGCCATCGATAGGCTGTGACTGACACCACAGGCACACTCACGTGAGCTGGCCTATTTCAGGGTCTGTCTTCTCTCCCATTGATCTCTCGCTCTGCCAATGCCATTCAACTTCACCATGTTGAGTTTTCTACTCCATAAACACAGGCTCTCTCTCCATTTATTTGGGTTTTTGATTTCTTTCATAATGTTAGTAGTTCTTTTCTGTCAACACTTGAAAAAGGAAACCTGGAGTTAGTGTCAGCTTCCACAGGTTAAGGGCTCAGTCCCACAAGACTGCCGTCAGCTGACTTGAGAGGCCAATCTCAAGACCTTGTTTTCATCTGTGCTTCTGACAGATGGGCTATAAATCAAAGGTTCCCATGACCATCTCCTCAGGTTCCATTAATCTCCTAGAGCAGCTCACAGAACTCAGGTGTGAACAAGAGAGTTGGCTATACAATCAACCTGACAAGCTCAGAGAGGGCCCCATGGCAGGACTAACAAGCAGGATGGTCCAATCACAATTTCCTAGCGAATAGTCATGTCCCAGGGCTATACTTCCTTAGCAAAGATCAGTCCTTACCTTAAGTGAGCCCTGTCCATTGTTCTCATGCATTTAGATAACATCCATTTTAAATGTCAGAGCAATTTTCTCTTCCTATTCCTCGAAGTCACAACCAGACACCAGAGCACGAGACCACAGAACCCCTCTGTGCTATTTTGTTTTCTGAATACCATCCCTATGTGCTGTAAATGTTCATTATTAACTATCCTGCACCCACCAATGTGTAAGAAGTATGTCTTTCTCCATTTTGTTTTTTAGTCCGTCCTAGAGATTTCTTTTTTATTTCCATCCTAGAGATTTCCGCTCTATGCTTTCACCTCCTTAATTCACCACCAGTGGATTTCATACAACTTCCTTACATCTCCTCCTTTAATTCTAACATAATTAGCAAAATAAGCTGCAAAATGGCTCTTCTCCAGAGCACTTAAGATCTTACTCCTCGGTGTATGTCATCAGTTTGGCTCAAATAAACTCATAAAAATTCTCTACAGGTTTGGATGTTTCTTCCATCGACACAAGAGAGCACTTACGTTTACTATGATTGCTCATTAAAGGATATGATAAAAGAAACAGATGAACATCCACACAGAATTGGTGCCCAGGGCATGGAGTTCCTGTGCTCTCTGGGGGCACCGCTGCCCCCACACCTCCACATGTTCACCACAGATGCTCTCCAAACCCCATCCTTCTGGGTTCCTACGGAAGCTTCACTACAGAAACCTGATTGATTGAATCATGGACCTTGGCTGCTGATTCAATTTCTAGACCCTCTCTCTTCCCTGAATCCAACCTTCTAATCACGTGGTTGGTTCCCCTGGCAACCAGCCCCCAACTTTAGGAGCAGTGGGCAAGTCACCCCATTAATATAACAAAAGTCCCTTTTATTGCCTTTATCACTTGGGAAATGCCAAGAGTTTTAAGAGCTTTGTGCCAGAAATGAGATGAAGACCAAATATACATTTCTTATTATAAGATCACAAGGCCAAAATTCAATGTAAATGTTGACAAGCCCTATTAGAAAGTCACATTGTCTTTATTAAGTGATTCATGAATCAGGCAGCATTCCAACTAGTAGGGAGCTCAGAGGGGTTGTACAAAATGGAAGGTTTTTATAGGAAGTAGGGTGGGGCAAGGGAGCTATTAGCAAAAGAAAAGAAGAGGTGTTTTGTTTTGTTTTGATTTAGTCCAGGACATTTTCTTTTGGGGAAGAGAAAGAGACAAGAATTTCATCATGCAAATTACCTCTTTTTCATATGGGGGGTGCAGAGTGCCCATGTGAGAGAGTAGCTCATTGATGTTGACCAGAAAATTCCAGGCTGGTTGATTAAGATAATTTTCTGGAGATGGTGGAAACTACTATTATTAGATCATGGGTGTTAGCAAAAGTGACACCATTTGGGGTCTGTGGTTTTCTGTTTAACAGGATGTTATTCTAAAGAAGAGCTTTAGAAATGTCTGTCCAGATATATGCTAGGTCTTTGCCCAATACTTCTTAAATACAAGGCTGACCATGTTTCCTTGAGACAAAAACAGGATATTGAGATGATAAAAATGGGACAGGGTTATGTAATATTCTGGATTCACAAAATGGTAAGACAATAACAAAAGTTTTATTACATGAACATATTGAACTAACAATTATTTGTCAGTGACAGAACTCATAAAAATTTAGGTAGATGTAAAGGGGGACTGTATTTCAACACAGTCATACCATGAATATTTCTCCAATGAAGTAATCTTACGCAGCAAATTTTGGTCTTTTAACACCGTATCATAAAACTTTTCTCATTCTCTGACACAATTTTGTTTTACAACTCACATCACCCTCATTGTCTCAAAATTTAATCTAGATTGCTCCTTTGACCACATACTATTCCTAAAAGAAAATATTCTTTTGACAATTGCTGTACCTTCTGGAAGACAAAGAATAAACCCTACCATATTACAAAAATTTTGAAAGTCTGGGCATTTTTTACTCATTTCAGAAAAAAATCTTTACCCTTATCAGGTACAGAAATCTTTCCTTTATTCCATGTATCCAACTTCCTCACAATTGTAGATTTTATAAGAGTCCACTGATAGAATACACGAGTTTCCTCTGTTTCTGCATGTGTGATCAGTTTCTCGTGCAGACTGTCCTGCATTTCCTTCCATTCAGGTGTCTTCCTTAGTAGCACCCACTTGAACTTCTCGTATTTCCTGCACTGCACTTCCACTTGTTGATATATTCTAAGCTGGTTTCATAGAAACTCTCAACTACTTCAAAAAACTTAGCCTCATTCATTTCTCTTCAATCTACTAACATTTTCAGTAGTTTTTTTGACATCAGCAGTTACAAACACTTCACTTTTTCTGAACTGTAAATTGTTTACAAGATTTTCAATGTTTATGACTCCTTCTGTAATTGAAATACTATCTTTTTCAATTAAACTAAAGTTTGGAATGTAGACACTTGATCTCTTGTATATGTCAATAAAATACTTATAAAATATCACATGAGCAGTAAAAAACTCCATATGGCATACCACAGTGAACACTTCTAATGCAGGACTACAGTGACCAGACTCCAGAAAATCCTAAACATAAACACACACACACACAAACAACAAACATGCCAACTGCTATCACAGCCAGTATATGCTAATGTCCCACTGGAGAGTTCCACTGTAATAAACAAATAGCTAACAGCCTGTGGAAACAAACTATGAGTCTGAAAAGTATGAATCAAACTGAATGTAAGGCCGAATGAATCTCTATGGGTGCAATGATGGTAGAAATAATAGTAAGACTCTCAGTCACTGCATTTCACACTCCTAACCTGATGGAAGCAGACAGCCAGGTGAGCCAGTTCAGAAGTTCATGTGCATGGAGACCCTCATGGCTCCCACACAATGCATGGGGCTAAGTGACCACCTTTTGAATTCCCCACCACTGCAGACAAGCAAGGGGATGGTGTCTGATCATTGCTAGCTCAAGAAGTCTGGCCCTGACTGGATAAAGTAAATGGAACCTCCTATTCTGTCACACTAGTAGTTTTACTGCAAGCATTGATTAACACAGAGCCTTATGATAAATAAACAACCCGTGTT
The DNA here is from genome assembly GCA_004026885.1 of Lyroderma lyra. Classification (NCBI taxonomy): domain Eukaryota; kingdom Metazoa; phylum Chordata; class Mammalia; order Chiroptera; family Megadermatidae; genus Lyroderma; species Lyroderma lyra. The sequence goes on from PVJL010007179.1 coordinate 26,855, forward strand.
CTTTTTTTTAACAAAAAAATTAAAAACAGAACAAAATTGACATGTATATTAAAATGAAGAAATGGTCAGGAAATACTTTTAAAATGTACTATCACACTTAAAATTGTACATATGGTCAGCCTATAAATACACACTGTTCTTATATTCAAGATATCATCATCACAAGGAAGAAGCCATTGATCACAAAGATCATGTCTGAGATAATTATGACACCAGAAGATGTGACAGGGCTTTATGTCACCACACACTTTAGCAATAATTACATCTCGATGGCTATTTGAAATGACATATGAGCCTTGGGTTTAAGAAACTTAACTTTAACTTGGAAGCTAAACCTAACCAACTTTTGGAAGACAATATAATGGAAGAATAGTGCCACATCTGTAGTTCCAAATAAAAAGTGAAGCAAGGGGAGGGAAGGTTGAGGTGGGTTTGAATAGAAGAAAAAATTTCCAAGAGGAGATTGGAATAGTATGAACTTTGGGGGTATATGAGGTAAAAACACCAATACACAAAGGTCATCTGTGAGGTTACCAAACTTTAGGAATAGATCTAAACGACTTTATCTGGGCTTCATATTTATATTGAAAAAAAAATTCAATGAACGCACTTTTTGAAGTGTGAATGTTGTAAAAACAAGCAGCATCAACTCCAAAAGCTACTGATTAAACTAAATAAACCCACTGATGCCTATGAGTTAAATGTCACCAACAAGCTCCGTGGAGAAGACAAGTTTCAGTTTCTTCAGGTGAGTTTCACTGGCCTGCCACATCTTTCGTCTGCATCCTGGGTCCTCCATCCTTAGGGACTAAATGGGGCAAAGTGAGGCACATGAGTCTGACTGACATACGTGGGGAACATTTATTCAGGGTGTGTCAGCACACACACACGCACACACACACACACACACACACACTGTGTCACCGTAGCTCTGCTTATTGAAGTGACAACCCCCCAGTAAAGTATAGGTTTAGAGATGATTTTACAACCAAAGAGGAGGTTGAGAAACAGAATAAGTCATCGAGTGGCACTAGTAAACTGACACCATTGTCACAGAACGTAAATTTTGTTGAGCAATGACCCAAGAAATGCATGGCTGATGGGAAATTGATGGGACAGGCTTGGTGGGTCCCCAGGGAAAGTTGGGGAAGTTTTATACCAGGATGAAAGACAGAAGCAAAGGTGAGAAATATAAGCATTGCTATTACTGGTGAGGAGTCCCAGAAGCAAACCATCTCTTTCAGGACAACTTGCTTTTCTGTGTGCACACCACAGCCTCTTCTGCCTCTGCCTTTCTCCAGATGGCATTGCCCTCAGAGACCTCATTCTTATGCCAGCCTGAATTTTCCTTTTACATTATCCACAACACACCTGTTCAAAAAGCACACATGGGCAAGACAAAGTGGAGTTCTTCACGATCCGGAGTCCTATGCTGTATTTGATCATGATTGAAAATAATTTAATTTGGGAATACACAATTACTGATAAATTACTCTTAATTCCTTAACTTATTAGTACATTGATTTTTGTATGTTGATTTATCCTTGCATTCCAGAAATAAATCCTACTTGGTCATGATTTACAATCCTCTTAGCATGCTGCTGAATTCAGTTTGCTGGTATTGTATGAGGATTTTTGTGTCAATGTTTATAAGGTATATTGGTCTGTAATTTTCTTTTTATAGTGTCTATCTGGCTTTGATATCAGGGTAATGCTCCCTTCATAGAATAAGTTAGAAAGTGTTCCTTCCTTTTCAATAGTTTGAAAGAGTTTGAGATATATTAGTGTTAAAGTTTTTGCCTATCGGGTAACTTTCACCAGTGAAGACATTTGGCCCAAGGCTTTTCTTTATTGGGAAAAATCATGACTTTTTAGTGAATATAAAATAAGACTACATTCCTGTTGATAATCAGAAGAAATGTAACCCATCCATGTCTCATCTATGCTGATGGCATTCCATCTCCCTTGATCCTCCCAATCGTAATAACTTTCAGAACCCTGAACTTTGCCCTTGTTTGAAAGGGGAAAAGTCAGAAATTAATTCTGTCCCCAGGAATTCTTGTGCTGTTGAGTTGCTGTTGCAGCCATCGCCACATGGTGGCACTAACGGAATGTGCTGTAATGCACAGCACCACCGTGGTCTCCGTCTGCTCCCCACAGCCGTGATCTCCAAACCCTGTGTTCAAGTACAACTCATAACCTTTCTAAAAACCCTGGCATATTTTTAAATTGACATCTAAAATTTTGTCCACAACATAAATAGCTACAAGTAACATAATTTATGTCATATTATGAGCATTGCTATGTTAAAATAAAAGTGTTACATCACTCTTTTAAATTCATTCAATGGAAACTAACCATATGATACCTACTATCATCTTTTTTTAAAAAGTTGTTTTTCAGTTTTATTGAGAAATAGTTGACTACATTACTGTGCACCTTTAAGGTACATGACATAATGGTTAGATTTACATATATTGTGAAATGAAATCATCCATTTTTCAAATGTATAACAAGCCCTTTACTTTCAAATATTTTACATCATTCATTTTTACATGGAAATTACATTTCCGTCCCACTTCTTCCAAAGAATTTCATCCCAATTAAATATTTTTATATTCTAAAGTCTTTAGGAAAGAGATAGTGGAATAGATACACACTGTGCCAGCTTTCTTTCATGAACAAATGAAAATTACAACTAAATCATAGACCGACCAACCTGGAGAACCATCTGACATCTAGCTGAACAGAAGTTTTATAACTAAGGATATAAAAAGGAGAAGCTACATCAAGACTGGTAGAAGGGGTGGAGACTCAAAACAGGCTGGCCCCAAATTTCCGGGTGCCGGTTGAGTATCAAGAGGCATACCTTGGCCATGGAGCTCCCACCAGAGGAACGAGGGATCTCAGCCCGACACCAGACTCCCCAGCCCGGACTGCTGGTGCGGGGAGGAAGAGCCCCGACAATCTCTGGCTGTGAAGAATAGTGGGGAGTCTGACCATCCGGATAAGATGGAAGGCTGTGGGAAATCCAGAGGTCCTCTTACAGGGTCTGCTCCCTAGCTCACAGTCACTCGTGCAGGGCACCTGTGGAGGCATAGTGATTCAGGGGGCATCAGAGGCCAATGGGAGGCAGACAGAGGTGTGTGGCTTCAGGGGGAGGACTGGAGGGCAGTCGTCATTTTAGTTGTGTGGGGTCCTCCTTCCGTGCAGCTGGCAGGCAGGCACCTCCTTCCCTGCACACCCTCCCTCATCACCCATGGCCAAACCTGAATCTGATTGGTCTGATGGGCTCTGCTTGCTCCACCCAGCTGACTCCCTGACACCCTGCCCCACCCAACTCAGTACTGTTCCAGGCTTTATCAGCAGCCGAATCTTACAGAAGCCAGGGGTGGTAGCAGACCTCAGAGTTTCCCAGCTTTTTGTGGAACTACCCCACACCCAATACTGGTGACAGCCATCCCCAGTCTACAGCATGGCCTCTGCCACAAGCCTCCAGGTTTAGCAAAGGCAGTGAACAACCACGATCATTTGTAACCCCTACCAGGTAGTCCCTAGTTCGTCACTGACAGTGGTTGACCTGGGCCTACACTGGAGCCCACTTCCAAGAAGACCCAAAACCAACATACTTGGAGGTTGGCTTCAGACCACAGCAGAACACTGCTTGATTAGCCCCACAAGGGGAACACACAAAGGACAGTCTCAGCAAGCACCAGAGCCCACTGGAGTGAGTCTCAGTCAGTGATGTAAGGCTCCCTGCACAGCAGCTTGAACAGTGTCAGATGGGTATGAGATTTATTGGACTAATAGATGGGCAGGGTGTAAAAGTGAAGGGATTAAGACATACAAATCGAGGTTTTGCCTGGGTTGCTCCTAGGCATCTCACTGTAGTAAGGTTTAAGGTAGGTGATGAGTTTGCTTTTCTTTCATGAAATGTGAGAGAATGGGGTAAGCTGGCATCATGAACACAGGGCATTTTCAGGCAGGTAAATTTTGAAGAATACATGCACTTGAAATGTAGACATTTTTATGCAATAGAAGAGTCTCTGTGGACACCTTTAGGATTACTCTAATTTGAAGACCATGTTTTAGGAGATCTTGGGTTAAAGCAAGCCTCTTTCCCCCAGATACACAACTATAAATGTTCCATGACCCACCGTCCACTTCAATGGCATTCATTCTCTCTTTCTCTCCCTGTCGCTGTCTTTTTTTTTCTGTGCTCTCCCATTCTATCTCTGTTTCTTTTTCTCCTTTCCTCCTTATTTCCTTCTCTCGGTCTTTCCTTTCCTCCCTGCTGCCTGACTCTCTCCATCCTCTGGCTTCCTACCTTACCTCCCTCACCCCATTTCCTCTCTCTTTCTTCCTAATCATATACACACCACCTGACCAAAAAGGCTGGGTCAGAAGTGGTCCATCTCCATCATTAATCACAACTTGCTTTTGAAACTAAGCCTCCTGCGAGGCCTTGGGAAGAGCTATTCATGTGACATGCCAAGTTTCTATACTGTCTTCTTAATCTTTGCCCTTGAAACTAGGACTTCACCTCTATGGTCTCTCTACACCAGAAGTGACCCCCCCAAAAAATGGAGGTGTTGCAGTGCAGCTCACCCTGAGCTTATGTCAGGAGGTCCAGGGTAGATAAGCAGCATGGGAGCCATGACCTCATCCCCTATACCATTTCAGTAGCCCTTCAAGGCTGCTGAATATCCTACCTACTACTAGGGCTAGGGTCCACCCATTTGCTGCCCATATCTACCACTTTGACCCCATCACCCTCAATAGACAATTACAAAGGAGTATGTTCAGATGTCTATGGGTTTCTCAGTATCTGGGCTATTCACACTTATCAATGATCACGTGGATACAAATATATGTCTTACAGTTATAGAAAATAGCTGGATGGTTTCTCTTCAAACTAATAAAAGGGATTAGTTTTGACTAATGAGATTGTCAAGTATAGGGAATTAAATAGAACCTTTCAAAAATTCAGAATCTCAGAATGTGACCTTATTTGGAAACAGGTCAGAGACAAAATTAGTTAAGATAAGATTATGCTGGATTAGGTTAGGAACTAATTCAATGACTGCTTCCCTTATAAAAAGAAAAGAGACGCACAGAAATGTCATAAAGATGGAGACAGAATGAATACCAGGAACCACCAAAAGCTGGAAGAGGCAAGGAAGGATTCTTTCCTAGAGACTTCAGAGGGAATGTGGTCTTGACGATACCTTGATTTTAGATTTCTAGGTTCCAGAAATGTGAGAGGATCAATTTCTGTTGCAGTAAGTCCCAGCTTCTGGTACCTTAAGACAGCAGTCCTGGGAATCTATCTAATGCACTGCTTGAGAATGGAGGAGGAGTTCCCTCTCACACTTTCCTGCCTACATGTCGGAATTATCTTAATTTACTGTAGCAGACCGTTAGTATTTCAGCAACTTTTTAGATGTTTTTAAGGAAGTAAAGATAAGCGTCATGGGAATAATATGCAAATCAACATGAATTAAATATTCAGTCAATATTTATGTTGAACTTCAAGAACAATTCTTTCACATAAAGTACAACCAATTAACATGTTTTCTCAAGTGATACTCACAATGTAGAGAACACATCACTGGGACAATTTCAAAATCAGGGGTTTCCCATGCAATAACACATCATGACCGGTATGTGAGGGCGTACATTTTAATAGATTTGGGCCACCAGAGATTCAAGGAAGTGATAATAGCTGCTGGAGTCCTGGGAGATGCAAGTTAAGTGCAGGATTATTTCCAGGAATAGAGAGGCTGGTCTCAGCGGTAATGGGATGGGAAGGGTATGGTGAATAGAATGGGCTCAGAAGTTTGGCTCAGGGGATCAGGCTTAGCAAATCAATTCACCCCAAAAATAAAGGAAACTTGCAAACCTTTCTTGTGAATATGTCCCTGCTTCTGGCATTGTGATAGAGACCACTCACTCAGCCCACTATTAAGTCCTAGAAAATAACCAAGAACCCATTGCACCGAGAATGAATTACTAAAGAAGTCTTAACAATATGATGATCAAACATATTTTGTAACCATCTCTAAATTCAAAATGAACATTCAAGAAGCATTCATGAAATGTTAGCAGCCAACAATTAGTCATTCCCACTTACTGCTAGACTTGGTGCATAGAGAAAACTCTGTGTTTCAAAGACTCATTGATTGTACTGAAATAGTAAGAGAGCACCGTAACAGAAGAGGTGTTTCCGAGGGCCCGAAAGAGGCTGAGAAGAGTGAAGGATGAAACTAGAGAAGCAAAATATAAAACCCCAGCACACCCATATCCTTTGTAATCCAATTTCTTTATCCTCTAGAACTTTGCATCTCCACTGGTGTTCATTCCAGAGCCAGGCATCAACAATAATTAATATTGCTTTTACATAAAAGATTATTTAAATAGAAAAGGAAACATAATGGATCCAATAAACAAAAGGGCAGAAAAATAACATTTTTCCACAAAAATAACAAATCCACAAAGCAGGAGATTCAGCTAGAATAGAGATATAAAGTAAAATGAAAATGGATTCCAGGTTTTGCCAATAAAATGATACTTTTGAAGTCACCCAGAATGTAGGAAGAAGTTAAAAAGAAAAAACCATGAAAGGGTAGGGAAGCAACAGAAAACTTAGTGAATATTAAGGAGCAGCATGCTAGGCGGTCTGTGGGCACGTGGCAGGAAACTTAAAATAGGGCAATGAGACAAGGAGAGAACAACAACTAGAAAAGGCAGTGGGAATAGAAAAAAGAGAAGACCATGTGTCCTGGGTTCATGGGATAAAGGTGACAAAGTGAGAAGTTGCCCCTGAGGAACGATCAAGGGACATGCTGTCATGGGGGAAATCTGTATTTCAGACACAGGGAGGAAGAAGGGAGACAGCTCTAGGAGGAGAAGACCTGGTGTTTCTTGGTAGCAGAATGGGAATACCAAGATGAATCAGAGAGGGAGTTATAAGGGATTACCCAGGGGCAGGTTTGGATTTGGTTGAAATGTGCAATAGCATGACAGTCTTGGGTGATGTTGGAGACATGGGAGTGGGGGGAGGGGTGGAGATATGAATGTGTCTCAGTCTTCCGTGACGTACCTACATATGAAACCAATTCCCCATCAACTTTTAAAATCTTACTGGGATTAGTTCTCCTCTGTGAAAATTAAAGCAAAGCTAATTAACCCTGTCCTAGCCTTATTCAATGTTTGCGTATCTATGTCTTTATTTGTATCTGTAGAGAGAACCTAGAAACCAGTAACTGGCAGACATTCTAATATTCAATGCTTGAGGAATCTCCTCCCCCAACTGGTTTCCCTTTAAACAGACACAACCACATTCTATTTCTTTGTTTCTTTCTTTCTTTTTTTTTTTTTGTTAGACTTATTGGAGTGACATTGATTAAAAAGAAGTACATAGGTTTCAGGTGTACAATTCCACAGTGCATCGTCTAGGTGTTGCATTGTGTGCTCACCACCCAGAGACACTTCTCTTTCTATCACCATGTATTTGACTCCCCCTCCCTCCTCTCCCACCCCTTCCCCACTTGCCTTCAGGTAACCACTAAACTATTGACTGTGTCCATGGGTTTTTGTTTCTTTGTTGCTTTCAGTTTTATATTCCACATATGGTTCTTGTTTTTTTCTGTCTGGCTTATTTCACTAAGCATGATGTTCTCTAGGTCCATCCACTTTGTTGCAAATGGCAGTATTTCATCTTTTCTTATGGCTAATATTGCATTGTATATATGTACCACATTCTTGATAGAAAGGAAGAAACAAAATGTTCCCTATAATTTGCAACTTAACAATGCGGTCAAATCTTCATGCCCTTCACAGGAAGTAAGGTTCAGGAAAACCTAGGAGATGTTTCTTAGCCAACCTATAAAGGTGTTAGAAATAGCAGGGTGGTTCCTAAAAGGCAATTTCCTCTAGGGTTTTGCTGGGTTCCTAGATTCCTGGAACCAATGATGTTGGCATATACTTGGAAAAAAGACATAAGTTGGCAAGTAATCAAGCACATGTAAAAATTTTGGAGAATTGATGAATCTTCTGTGACATTGTGTGATCAGGATGTCATATACTCTCTATTACATGCCAGGTGCACTTTTCAGAAATGGACGGGGGGGATTATGAAATTATTTCTTATTTGACCCAACCCAAACTCTCTAAATTTAAACAAATCCCTGGTTCTTATTAATTAATGCCTTTTTCTCAAACCCAACCTCTGCATGAGAAATCCGATAGCTTAGTCTCAGAAGTTCCCTTGAAGGAACTACTTCATCACTCTATTTCTCCTTCCATGCCCAAGGGTAGCTTCCTGCTTCTGTCCTGTGGAGGTCAGGTCCCTTGTTCTTTGAGCCCAAATCACCCCATCCTGCTCCTGCTCCAGGAACTTCTGCCCTCTCTGGTGACAAGGGCCTGTGATGCAACCTCAACCAAGAAACTCCTATTCATCCCATGTTTTATCTCTTGTCATTTTCTTCTGTCTTTGTGTTTACTCCGTAGTAATCAAACTTTCATTCATCTACATCCCCCTTCACCTCAAGCCAGCCTCAACTCAGAGATCTTCTACATAACAGTATACACAATATGGATAAAGGAGACCTTAGAAGAGATTGGCCTAGGGTTGGGGGAATCAGGCAGAAAAAAACTTTTATAAACAAATTTCTCCTCTCCCCTGCCTCCTACCTCCATCCTCTCTGCTTCTGGAACCTTGTTGTTCATGAATCTTCCAGAGAATTCTTGAAGTGCTAGGACTTGAGACCCTGCTCATGCTGATGTTAAAAAGAACCTAAGACCATAACAAATGTCAGAGAGGTACAGAGAAATCGGAACTCTCATTCATATGTGTATTTCCGTCATATTCTGGTGGGAATCTAAGACAGTCTACCAATATGATCACACAGATGGAATCTAATAATAGTAATAGTTTTCAAATGAAAAAAATTTAAAAAAAAACTTAGAGATAACAGAGAACAGATTGGGGGTTGCCAGAGGTGGAAGGTAGGGAGTGGCCAAAATGAGTGAATGTGGTCAAAAAGTACCAAGTTATAAGATAAATACGATCTGGGATGTAACGTACATCAAGATGACTATAGTTAACAATTCTATATGGTATACTTGAAAGTACTGGGAGAGTCAATCTTAAACATTCTCACCCCAAGAAAAAATAATTATAACTGTGTGTGGTGATGGATGTTAACTAGACTTGTTGTGGTGATGGTTTTGCAGTAGTCTATGTACATATATCAAACCATTATGTTGTACACTTAAAACTAATACAATGTTTTATGTCAATTGTATTTCACTTAAAAATCAACAAAAGAAATTTGTACACAAGAGCTCATATCAGCATTCTTCACGATATCCAAAAATGGACACAACAAAAATGTCCATCTATTCATAAACGGGTGAAAAAAATGGTGGTGTACCATACAAATGAATATTATTTATTTAGCCAACAATAGATAAAGCCCTGATACATGCTACATCATGGGTGAACCTTGAAAATATTTTGCTAAATGAAAGCAGCCTGATACAGAAGGCCACATACTGTGCAATTTCATTCATATGAAATGTCCAGAATAGACAAATCCATAGAGATAAGAGATAGATTATCAGTTTCCAGGAACTGGGGGAGGTGGAGGGAAAATTAACTGCATAAGGGGGTTTCTTTGGTACAACCTTGGGTGTGTACTAAAAAACAACAACTTGCATATTTTAGAAAGGTGAACCTTAGGATATGTGAGTCATATCTCAATTAAAGAGCCAGTCCCCGTGTGGTAGGGGAGACACTGGGCTAGATGCCTGGCGCAGCAGCCCTCGCCCTGCCCACAGCCATGCCGCCAGGCACCGTGGACTCTGGGGGGAAACACTTTGTTTTTCAGCTTCCTTTTCCTCTCAAATTCATTACTGCTAGACCTCAGCTGCATAGAGCTGTTTGAGGGGACAGGGAGTTAGGCATGATTAGATTCTCTCTCTGAGCTCAGAGGAGAGAGCACCCCAACTCTATTCTCCACTCGTGGAACTCGTTGCCTCAGGATGGAGCCCTAAAAGGGTGACTGAAAGCCCAGACTCCTCTCCTGGTGACTGTGGGCCCCACAGAGGAGAGTGTGGGGCTGAGTATTGGACCCATTCCCGCCCCTGCAGATTCTGTGGGAAGACATTTTCTCCATTGAGAGTGCAAAGGGAAACAGTTCTCTTCATTTAAACACAAGGAAATACGTCATTTTGAACCCAGAGTCTGCCTAGCAGGACGGGGCAGTGGCCACACACGCAGGCCTTTAGCCAGCTTCTCTGCCCGGAAGGCTCGTCTGTGCAATTCCCGCCCCGTGACGGCCGGAGTTTCCGTTCGACCACTGCGCCTCAGTCGCCCCCTGCGGGGCGGGGGTAACAAAGAGCCCTGCCTCAACGAGTTATGAGAAGGGTAGGGGGGCAAATATACACCCCAGCTCATAAACGTCAACAGTTTTTCATATTATTCTGCCTCTGAGGACACCAAGCACACGAGTGGAAGAGGCCCCAGGGATCGGAGCGTTATCCATGACATTCGGTGCACACCTGGCCCTCAGCTTTCCTTGCAGGCCTCTGACTGTGTCGTCCGGCCCATGAATCTGAAGCTGGCATACTAAATGACGGGGTGGCAGAGAAGAGTCGGAGTTCTGGGCTCGAACACTGTCTTGTTTCATGGTTATAGCAAAATTAAAACGCTGCCACCCAAAATGGCCCCTGTCTGTAGTAATTTTTCTGGTTGTGAGCTGTTACCTCTACGAGGTATGGGCTTCAGAAACAGGAAATCTGGGGTCGGCTGCAGCGGGCATAGCAGGTAACAGGGAGAATCACCGTCAAGGCCCAGCCTTCGTGGGGAGGCAGACGGCTCCCCTTCTCCACAGATTGCACACTTCCTCAGAATTCGAGCTCTTTTCCTTGCTGTACAGAGTAACTACTAAGGGAAATGGGAGCTCACACAAGCCCTGTCACAACTTAAACCGGCAAATGTAGGCTTCTGATTGCTCGGTGTTTGAAGGGAAACTTACAATTCACCACCAAAAGGACAAAGATTTTTTAGGGTCAGTTCTGGGGGTGGGGTTGGGGGGGTAGCTGGCAGAATGTGAAGAAGTTGGCATTTTAACTTTATTGTCATTGGTTTTAGAAACGCACCTGCATGCAGTTTTTGTGACCTCGCCATGACCAGGAATGCAGGCCCATCTGCATGTGAAAAGGAAGCACAGTAATAGGATAAACAGTAAACTGGACAATATTCATGTCTTTACACGTAAAGACATGATCTCATGCTCACGCGTGTGAGGGTTGGTCTGGTTGAGAAATCAAGTTTTGATGTGTTGACATAACAACTACAGAAAGGAGGAGCCAGAGGTATATAATAATATTTTCAGGATCTCACCAGTCACCACACACAGGCTCACAGACCTCCTGCCCACCTGCCTCCTCCAGGAACACAGGTAAGTGCTTCAGTGGCTGCCACTTGCCAACATGAATTATTTGGGAAAATAGTGATGGGGATGTGTTTTCTATCATGCGTGTATTTCATTCCGTGTGAGTGCATTGCACTTACTCTGCCAGGGCAAAATGCACACGTTTTCTGCATCTGATCTGTCCTTTGTAATAACGCTACCGTGAGCACATGGACGCATGTGTCCCCTCAAAGTAGTGTCTAGGTTTCTCCGGATAAATACCCAGAATTGGGGTTACTGGGTCCTTCTTTGTCTCTTGTTATAGCTTTTGTTTTCAAGTCTATTTTGTTTGGTATAAGCATTGCTGTCCCAGCTTTGTTGTTGTTGTCGTTGTTGTTTTACTTGTTTGGTTTGTTTCCATTTGCATAAGGTAATATCTTCCATCTCTTCACTTTCAGGCTGTGTGTGTCTTTCAACCTGAAGTGAGTCTCTTGTAAGCAACGTTTGTAAGGGTTTCTTAGCCATTCAGCCCTCCCATGTCTTTTTATTGGAGCATTTAGTGGTATGTGGGAGAGGCCATGCTATGAACCAAGGATGGTTACCACCAGTAACAGGTCTGGGGCAGCTCCACAAAAAGCCAGAACACTGAAGCCTGCTCATGGTTGTCAGCTTTCATAATGTTGAACCACTGATAAAGCCTCTTGCAGTATGAAGTTGTGTGTGGCAGGGTCTCAGTAAGTGACCAAAGTGGAGCAAGAAAAGCTCACCAGATCAATTCAGATTCAGATTTGGTCACAGGCATGGAGAGGGCTAAACACATAAAAATTTGCACCCATCTGCCCACTGCACAGGAGGAAGACCCCACACAGGGAAAATGTTGACTTTCTTTCAGCACTGGCCCCAAAGCCACACACTTCAGTCTGCTGATCCCCTCTGGCATCCAGAGTGCCTGGGAGCAAGTGTGCAGATCCTTTAAGAGGATGCCTGGGTTTCCCACAGCCTTCTTCCCGCCCTTCCAGACAGTTAGAATCCCCACTGTTTTTCACAGGCAGATGTTGTAGGGGCTCCTCTTCCTGTCACCAGTACTTCAGACTGGGGAGTCTGGTGTGGGGCCAGTGTTCCTCCCTCCTCCAGGGAGAACTTCTGGGCCTTAGATATTTCTCCTAATTTTTATCTGCCACATGGAGGTTTGGGGCCAGCCTGTTTGTGTCTTTGTCCCTCCTACCAGTCTCAATGTGGCTTCTTCTCTATATCCCAAGTTATAACTTCTGTTCAGCTAGACTTCAAATGGTTCTTCAAGTTGATTGTTCTATAATTTAGCTGTAATTTTGATGTGTTCACAGGATGAGGCAAACACAGCTTTTATCTACTCCGCCATCTTGAATCTCTCCCAGTGCTAACCTTCTATTTATGAAATTAATACATGTACATTTAGGAGGTTTGAAAAGTAAAAAGAAAAATAACTTTAGTTGCCAAAATCCCACATCACAGATATAATTCATTTCTTTAAGAAAATTTCATTATAGAGTAACCTTTTGCTCAATAAAGTCATTATATAATGAATCTGGTACTTTTTCAGGAGTTCCTGATCACACTGAAGTCACCATGAATGTACTCAGTGAAGCAACCACCCACTTTGCATATGATCTGTTTCAACAGTTCAGACAATCGAAGAAGGAAAATATCTTCTATTCCCCGCTCAGTGTCACAGCAGCCTTAGCTATGACTTACTTAGGGTCCCAAGGAAATACTGCATCAGAAATTCAGAAGGTAGGTGTCACCTTCCTTTATGTTAACCAGTTGGAACTGGTTTCTCTGTTGACTTCTGTGCAGATGATCACACATCTGGCTGTTTCTTTGGGTACAGGAAGCAGAACAAGTATTCCCATGACTGGCCTGTGTGCTTCCCTGTACCTAGACTTCCTTTGGGGGCTGGGATTAACTCCTACAGTTGCCCAACCACCAGATGTGAGGCTTAAATGGAAGAGTTCTGGTAGAAGTGACTTAAAATTCATGGAAAATGTCATCAAATGTATCCTCAGCAATGAATGAATATGAATCGTATTCTTTGAAGTGATTGGTCATAACCCAGTTTGCTGGATTATCTCAAGGAACAAACTTTTACACATACACTGAAGTTTTCTTTATTCTTCTTTCTTTAATTTGGTTTGGTATGGGGGTTTGGGGTTTTATTTGTTTTGTGTTTGTGGGGGGAGGGTTCTATTTTTTTCACTCTTTTTTTTCTCTTAATTTTTTGTGATGTAGACAGATCTTTTAAGTAAAATTTTTTGTTCCACTTCCTGTCTCTTCCAGGTTCTTCATTTTAATGAAGTCACAAAGAACCCACAAAAAGGAACCACAACAGTCCACGTGAGTCACACAGCATGTGGGTCTAGAAGGAGCATCAGGTGTCCAAGAGGGTCACAGTTAAAACTAGGAATTTCACACAAACTGTGGAAAGTCAAATTTTTAGGGGAACTCTTAGGCAAAAAGAGTGGTCAAACAGAGATGTTTCTCATTTCATACTACATACTTATTTATTTCATATTTTGTTTTCCTAAGAGGAGTTCAGCATTGTACTAAAGAGCATGGGTACTAGATCCAAAAGGCTCGTTTCAAATTTCTGCTCTGCTGGTCGCAAATGGTGAACATGGATAAGAAGCAATGGCTCTGAGCCATAGTGACATTTAACTGAATAAATGAAGGGTAATAAAAGATCATCTTCTATTAATGAAAGTACATGCTAACCATGACAACAGTGCCAGGATTACTGGAGATCTTGATAAAAAAAAATAATGTGTTGTTATTATTGTAGAATAATAATAATTATAGTAATCATGATAGCATTGCTAAAATCATAATTTTAATTAACTCATAAATGGGATAGAGAGAAATAAGCATACATCCAAGTATATTTTGGTAAATGATTGTATGAGATACATGGTTGATAGCCATAATAGTCCAAAACTCTTAGCTAACAAGTAGAAGTTTCTGGATTCAGATAACCTTAGTTTCAAAAATTGGTTCTATGACATTATGTCTTCTTGGAGAAGTTATTGAATTTTCTGAGCTTCCTTGTTTTCATTTGAATTGAACTGAAGACTTAGTGATACCAATGTAAAGCCCGTGGCAACATATAAGACAAACACTGTTCCTACACTTGGAGTGTAAGCATCATAAATGAAGAGCCACATAGACCACAGTCAATGGGTTGTAGGAGAAAATACCTCCAAGGAGTGTCACAGGGCTTCACATCATAGCATATTAAAATATACAAGTTTTACGTTCTCATGCCATTAATAGCTATTAGAATTGAAATTGTGCCTTAGCCCTTAAGGAGCTTGTGTTTAACTGGGATTCTAAACCTAACCATTTGAACTAATTAACAGACAATCCAACAGTAGAATGGTGCTGCATCTGTAGTTCAGAGAAGAAAAGATGGGATTATGTTAGAGGAGAAAGAAAAAATTTCCAGGAAGATTAAATGGAAGGATTATGAAAGATATCTGGGGTAAAATACAGAGAATAAAAGCAACAAAAGTCACCCATGGGGCTGCCAAACATTAGGTATGGATCTAACAGACTTAAGTGCATGGTTTAGTATTTATATTGACAGAGAAGTCAGTGAGCTCACGTTTTGATTTTGAAGGTTGAAAAGTCGGAAAATGTGCATCATCAATTTCAAAAGCTCCTGACTGATCTGAATAAACCCACTGATGACTATGAGCTGAACATCGCCAACAGGCTGTATGGAGACACCAAGTTTCAATTTCTTCAGGTAAGTTTCACTGGTCTGGCCAGCATTCATCTGCATTCTGGGCCTTCTGTCCCCAGTAAGCAAATGGGGGACAGTGAGGCAGATGACCCTGACTGAGCCACATGGAGAGCGTTTGCTCAGGGTTTTCCAGGCCCCTCACCACCACTCTGCCCACTGGAGCATCCTAGAGACTGACAACCCACCAGTTAAAGTGTGGGTTTAATGATGCTGCTGCGTGCTATATTTGGCTATGATTGAACATAATTTAATTTGAGAGGGCATGGGTACTGGTAAATTACTCTTAATCCTTTCTTTCTTCCTTCCCACGTCAAAGGAATACATGAATAATGTTAAGAAGTTCTACCTAGCCAGTGTGGAATCTGCTGATTTTGCAAATGCTGCAGAAGAAAGTCGAATGATGATTAATTCCTGGGTGGAAAGCCAAACGAATGGTACAGTGTAATAGGGTCACCCATGAAACACCACTTCTGAGTGTGTGCACGAATGCTGAGCTGGACAGAGCATGGGGTGAGGGGAGCGAGACGAGTTTGCAGAGAGGCTGGAAGAGGGCACTGCAGGGAGTCCAATGGCCCAAGTAAGTGTGGGGAGAAGGAAGGGGAGCCCGAGAGAGATCTCAGGACCAGCTACGTGGAAACACAGCTGGAGACCTGTGTTTGCACATGGCCATGGATGGCAGCATCATGTGGACCCCAACTCTCTG
This sequence comes from Lyroderma lyra, assembly GCA_004026885.1. Taxonomy (NCBI): domain Eukaryota; kingdom Metazoa; phylum Chordata; class Mammalia; order Chiroptera; family Megadermatidae; genus Lyroderma; species Lyroderma lyra. The sequence continues at coordinate 42,753 of PVJL010007179.1, forward strand.
CTCAGACCCTTGGGGTCACATATTTTCCTTTAAATCAGACCTTTAACTTCTGGATTACAATTCTTGAGAGAAAATATTAGAAAGCATTTCCTTATCCTTTATTAATCGGGAAAAAAGCCGCTCTCCTGTGAACTTCACTTCCTGCCCTCTGGGGCCGGAGCTGCCTGGCGCACCTCGCCATCCCCACCTGTGTCCCTGATCACAGCAGACAGCTTGACAAAGTCCCATGCTATGCACCATATCCTCCCACCCACCCCCATTGTAGGCCAAACCTACAGTAATTCAAAGTGGAGCATGGAGAAGGAGACAGCCCAGGGCATGTGTTTCAGGTTATAGTGTTTATGTCATCTGTCCTAAAGAACATTCAGGCCCTATTTCCTCTGCATAGTGAGCCTAAATGTGAATAAAATAGAAAGAAATGAGGGGATGAAGGAAGGGAGGATGGAGGAAGGAACAGGAGGGGCCAGGGAGGGAGGGAGGGAGGAAATGCATGTGTTGAAAGAGTAGCTGACATCCGTTCATCAGTATTCAGTGTGAGATGACGACCGTCACTCACACAGAACCTGAACACCTTCCTAATCATAAGAAGGTGTCCCCATGGGGGTGATTCCATCAAGTTGGTGCCATGAGGAACGCTATATCTTGTAAACTATTGGTCATGGAGTCCCTAACGTGGTGACTTGTGTGAATAACTAATGATCAGTTTAATTTTCAAAGCATCTTCCAGACAAACCTCTTGTACTTTTCATGACAGACCTTTGTTTTTCTTTCTTTCTTTTTTTTTTTCCTCAGAAAATATCAAGAATCTCTTTCCCAAAGGCTCTCTTAGCAGCTCCACCATTCTGGTTCTAGTGAATGCGGTCTATTTCAAAGGGCAGTGGGACAAAAAATTCAACCCAAATGATACACAACAGGGTGAATTTTGGCTGGACAAGGTATTGTCTATATTTTTATGATGCAATGATACATGGAATGTGAAATTTAAACATGTATTTGATTAACCTGCAACTGCAGGTAGAAAATCGATTTTGTCATGGCTGTAGTTCCTCGTTTTAACTTTTTGGACTTTATTTAGTTGGGGATACTTGAAGAAACTCTTCTCTCTAAGTCACAAAAGTCCTGGGTTATCTCTTTTAAAAAGGAGGTGTCTGGTACCTCAATAATGTTATCTCTTTTTTTTTTTTTTATTTATGCCTCCCTTGGCATTTGTTGGCCACATTCATTTATTGCAGGATACAAGCAAATCCGTGCAGATGATGCGACGAACTGGCTACCTTAACTTCTCCCCACTGGAGGACATGCAAGCCAAGATGGTGGAAATACCATACAGAGGCAAAGATCTGAGCATGGTGTTGCTGCTGCCGAATGAAAGAGGAGGCCTGCAAAAGGTAAAACCTTGTGCCTCTAAGTCTTCCTCCTGTTGCCCATGTCACTGGGAGTACAGTGCCCCTAGGGGCTGCTCATGCAAGCAGTGCTCACAGCTGGTTGATGACATCCGACAGGGCTCAACAATAGAGTGCATTGTCTCTTCTCTGCATACAGCCTAATGGAGAAGGGATAAGGAGAATCTGGAATTCTGACACTTTCCAAAAAATAAGTATCTAAAGTACCCCGTGTGTTAGGGAAGAATATGTTAAAATTTTTAACAGTACAGAGCCCGTAAGTATTCTGATGAAACCATGAATGTCAGTTCAGAAAACATAAATACACACACACACACACACACACACACACACACACACACACACAGACACACACCCCTCAGCACAGCACAGCCTTTTTTGACACCAGTTTCATAGAAGACAAATTTTCCACAGGGTAAGGGGTGGGCCGGTGACAGTTTCGGCATTATTCAAGCACGTTACATTTATTGTGTACTTTATTTCTATTATTATAATTATCACATTGTAATATATGTATAATGAAATAATTATACAAATCACTTGCCACTATAAAGCCTGACACAGATGCAGCTTAATTGTCACTTGCCACTCAGTGATAGGGTTTTGATATGAGTCTGCAAGCAGTTGATTTATTATAGCTTCCGTGCAGTCAAACCTCTCCGCTATGTTAATCTGTCTTTGCAGTCGCTCCCCAGTGCTAGCATCACCACCTCAGCTCCACCTCAGATCATCAGGCGTTAGGTTCTCATAAGAAGCACACAGCATAGATCCCTCACGTGCACAACAACGTTCCCACTCCTCTGAGAATCTAATGCTGCTGGAGGTGGAGCTCAGGTGGCCATGAGAGCGAGTCGCTCACCCACACCTCACCTCCTGCTGTGTGGCCGGGTTCCTAACAGGCAGCAACTGGTAAGGGTCAGTAATCCGGGGGTGGGGCTTGGGGACCCATGCCTCAGCACACACATATACCATTTCGAAAGCATAGGAACTTCTGATGTATTCCAGTTTGTTCATTTAAAGACAAGGAAACTAAGACTCTGATGTAGGTGAGACACGGAAAATACCTGCAAGTCCACTCATAAACAAAGCAAGCAAGTTAAAGCAACAGTGGGTACGATTTTGCATTCTAAATGGTTTTATGGACAGTAGACAAATAGGTTTATATTGATGTTCCCTTTCAATTTCAAAGTAGCCGTTCCCAAGGAGCACCAAGTCACGTGCGGTCTTATTCCTGTGGAAGGGAAAAAAAGGATATGTCTTCTTGGCATTGTGATAATGATTAAAGATAATTTCTAAAAATACCCATAACAATATGTGGCATATGAAGGACATTCCCAAAATGGCCATCTGCAATTACTATCACAGCTAATGATGATGCTGAAGTTGCAGTGGACTTGCTCCACTCCGAACACGTATCATGTGCTCCGGCGTACAATGCACCCCCGCACATAACAAGCTCCAGTGTACGAGGTGCTCCCACGTGTAACGTGCTCCCATGTATAATGCGCACCCACGTTTTGGGCCCAAACTTTCAGGGGGAAAAATGTGTTCTGTTTTAATTTTTTAACTCAAATTTTTATTTGCTTATATTTAGCTACTTGTTTTTTGTATTATAAAAGAAATTTAGCATTTATTTCTTAACGTATTATGGTGCAAAAAATTTTATGTAACAAATAATTACAAATCCCAAGAACAGACACAAAGTACAAGAAATTTTGTGTATAAAATTTTTTTATGTATCAAAAACTTATTGCATTCCAGGGTGTTGTTTTGCATACAGATATCGTTATTGATTCCTAGAGTTACATTTTTAGCTCATAGACATGAATAAAAGAATGAAAAACTTTCATATTGATAAGGAATTAGTACTACCCATGTATAATATGCATTCTTTATTTTTCCCTCACAAATTTGGGCAAAAAGGTGTGCATTATACAGCTAAATAGGTACATACTGTGATAATACTGGGAACTGGAAGTCCTCAGGGAGGGTAACGTGGTAGTATATGTGAACAGCCATTACAAAATTTGTCCACCCACACAGCAAATCTCATTAACAATACCATCAGGAACCCCCATCCTGGGACTTATCCTAAGGTAACACGTCTAAGTGAAGTAAAAGCTTTTGGACAGAAATGGCTCAAAGAAATGAAAAATTCAAAACAAAGAAAAATAGAGTAACTTTGTATTGCCAATAGTTTAGCTTCGGAACTGGCACACAGTAAATGCTTAAAAAACATGTTGAACATCAATTTAATGATACTACTATGGAATGGTTTAAACTTGATTAGAGAAATATATAGCCATATGGGAAAAATTCACAAATCGATCAAGCAACAAAAAAGAATAAAAACTAATTGTTTACTATGATTTCACTATAAATTATTGAAATTTTATGTATGAAAGGACATTAACAAAAAAAGACTATTTGAAAATGAAACTTCCAATGAACTGGCAGTTAAGAAATAGAAATAGAGATATATAATTCATCTTTTACAAAATAATTTTATCTACTGTTGTTTTATATAAATATATGTAATACAGAAGATTCCGTTTGTTATATATAATAATATATATTTATGTATTACCATATATTATATCTAATATACATATATTACTGAAACGCCTGTATTTACACTTACGGTTAAAATAAAGGCCTACCACGTGATTCAATCCAATGTTAAATTGTGTTCAGTGTCCACTGAGAATCATGTCAGTTGTTCCTTTTTCCCATTGCTACAGCTTGAAGATAAACTCACCGCTGAAAAATTAATAGAATGGACATGCTCACAGGACACAAGCAAGGCACACGTGGACTTGCACTTGCCTCGGTTCAAAGTGGAAGAGAACTATGACCTCACCGCCACGATGAATGCCCTGGGGGTGGTGCAAGCCTTCAGTCCACAGGACGCCGACTTCTCCGGCATGACGGGGAGCCGGGGTCTCATGCTGTCTAAAATTGTACACAAGTCCTTTGTGGAAGTGACAGAGGAGGGCACAGAGGCTGCAGCTGCTACTGGCATAGAAATTATTCCATTTTCAGCACCAATGTATAAAATGTTCCGTTGTGACCACCCTTTCCTGTTCTTCATCAAGAACAGTAAGACCAACAGCATCCTCTTTTTTGGCAGGGTCTCTTCCCCTTAGATGTGATTAGCTGCCACTACTTAAGAGGGACATTCACCCAGTTATTCCAGTGCACTGATTGCTGGAAATAGCAGGTCCTCTGTAATTCGTTTTCCTCTCCTATCTCATAGTCATCACTGAGATGTAACGGTTTAAACAGCATGTGTGTCCATCTCTCTCTTTCTCACATACATAAACGTACTCTATCTTCTCCTAAATGTGAAGTATCATATTCGCTATTTCAAAAATCAAACTTATTAACTTAGACATTTAGATTTATTTGATTTTTGGTGACATCTGGCATCCTTACATGTTTAATTTTTTTATTTTATGAAACACATTATCAATAAAATGATGACTTATTCATATTATTTTTTTGTTGTTCTTGTTATTTCTTTTAAATGAAGTGCCAGTGGCTCTCCACATCACAAAGATAATTTAGAAATGTATTATCATATTAAAAGAGAAATTCAGAATAGAGGTAGGGCATAAGAAGGCTGGAGAGATAGACTGGTGTCAGAATGGGAAAGGCTTTGTAGCTCACATTAAGAACTTTCTAATTTATCCTAAAACAAATGGAAAGCCATTGCAGGTTTTGTTTGTTGTCCAAAGAGGAGAATGAAGGTGTTCAAACCCAAAGTCAGGCCCTTCCCCTCTAGAATCTTCACAACCAAAGAGCAGTATTGCCTCTGTTCCTGATTATTATCTGCCCTAATGGGTGGAAACCAGAAATACTCATAATCCTAAATATTGCCTAAGATGAGTCACATTTCACTTGAGATGAATGCACTTGTTACCTTCCTAAGAAGGACATTTTTACCTCTGTTGTTTTTCCTAACAGTAATTTTAGGAAAAGCAAAAACTTGTATTTTCCAGTATACTCTAAGTTGGGCAGTGGTCAGACTAAAGTGAAGTTCACCTCTTTTGCACACGGAAAACGGAGTGTTGTCTGCATTTTCACCACCCTGCAGTAATGCTTATTCCAGGGTTGCACATCAAGGACCTTGAAACCAATGCCAAGGCGAGCTCCCAGGACTGATGATGCTTGTCACAACATCCCTGGTCCCTTGTTCTTCAGAGAGCATCCTGGGTTGTATCACGGTATTGTTGAGAAGGTCATCCCTTCTGTCCCAAGACCTCAGCCTCCAAATATGCACTTGTACAAATACAGCAGTTAGACAAGTGCTCACAGGTCCTGGGAATCTGCAGACCCCCAGAGAGGAGCAGGAAAGGAAGCTTGCACATTTGTCAATTTTTGAACTGGTTATTACACCCACGCCTTTTGCAGTGAAAGGTTTTGGGGTGTGGCAATGAGATAAAACCTGTTTGGAGATGCAGAATGCATGACAAGTATAGGATCCTAAGCAAATGTTTTCAAAACCCAGGGATTAGTCAGTGTAAGCTTAATGAGCCAGAACTTTTGAACACCCTTGATGGGCTTAATACACACATTGGTGTACACTCACTTCCAAATACTGATGTGGAGAAATAAATCAACCAGGGAGAAAACTGCCTCTCTGACCTGGAATCCACTAACATTTTAGAACTGATAAAATAACAGCTCACAGGATGGCCATGATTTGGTTCCCAAGCAAAGTTAGAGCGTGCCACTTCCTGCTGCTGCTGCTGCTGCTGCTGCTGCTGCTGATGATGATGATAATGATGATTGTGGTGGTAGTGGTGGTAATGACAGTGGTGATATGATGATGGTGGTGGTGGTGGTGGTAGTGATGGTGGTGATATGATGATGATGATGATGATGATGGTGGTGGTGGTGGTGGTGGTGGTAGTGATGGTGGTGATATGATGATGATGATGATGATGATAGTGGTGGTGGTGGTGATACAATGATGGTGGTAAAGAAAATTGGATGCATACCATGTTGCAGATTCTTTAACAAGTACATATTCTATTTATCCTCACAATAGCTCAATAAAGTAGAAACTCTTATAAAACCAATTTTTTAAAATAAAGAAACAGAAGTTCTAAGAAGATGAACTTAACCACTTAAAGTCCAGGTTTATTTTCAGTTTGTCTGACCCTAAGGTTGGCACATAGAGATTTAGAAATGGGCATGAACAAGATCTATTTTTGTTGCTAAAAGTGGTTGACCTTAATTCCCTCTTTATGTCTGAATTACTTTCCGTTGTCATTAGACAGTGGGCCATTTCGTAGGGAGCAGTCACCAGTATACGAGGGCTGTCTGCCATCTAACCATTCTCATTATATTGACAATGGCTGCATTTTTTCCAGACAGCCCTCGTAATGTTAGAAGTGATATTAGAGATTATTTATACAATTATCTTCATTTAAGCAATAAAAAAATTCCAAAGACATCAACAGCCATCCTTGAGGTCACATTTAGATCTGGGCAGAGTTGAGACAGGAACTCTAGTGTCCTAACTCCAGGCCTGTCATTCTTCACTTTGCTTCCTTCCCTCCGCTGGGTAGATCAATGTAATGTTCTATGTCTTGTTGCCCACTCAGGCCCTGACTTGTCCTCCAAAAGCCCTGGCTGCACTGGCCTGGGGGATTCCATTCCCAGGCCCACTAGCGTTTGGCCGGGGCTGACTGCACTGTCGTTCACACCTAACAGATTACATGCACATTGAACATTTCCCCTTTCTCTAGGACAGTTATGTTCTTCATTGATAAGTTGTCGTTAGATGGTGTCTCCCTGCTCCGCCAATAAGTTGGTGGATAGAACATTGCATGTGAGGTGTGCAGGAACCATGAACTGACCAGGTGTGTGAGCACTGGCATTTTCTGACATGGATCTAGAAGCTGAGTGTGCAAAGATGAGGACAGTGCGTGGGGCAGACAGAAAACATCAGTCCGATGCAGTAAGAACAAGCAGCATGTCCCACCAAGTGCTCTGGGAGGACTGGATGCAATGGGATCATTTGGGAGAGGCAGGCAATTCTTCCTGGGAGAGGACTCCACATGACTAAAACCTGGTGGTGTCTGATTTACATATTTCAAATCCAGGGTGTCAATGTATGGATTTATCAAGGGATTCATACCATGACTTACGTCTCGTGTCCGTGGGAACTCCTTCCTATTGCTTAAGTTCACAGATCAAGCTGCGCATGAGAAACTTGCTTGGTTAAAGAAAAAGAAAATATTGAAATGAGATTTCCAGCATGAAAACAGCTTTGCATATCAGTATCTTTCCTGTTCTCTTCTGCAAATGGTAATAAGTAAAGAAAAAGAAGGAGGAGGGGGAGAAATTTCTTCTCTGTGAATTTCTTTTTCAGTGACGTTAGAGGGCAGGTATAATTCATGGTCTGAGTCACATAAAAGCTGCCGAAGGTGAAAGTCGCTGAGGTTGACCAGGAGGTCCTGAGGGAAGGGACTAGAGAGCAAGAATGACAAGAGGGCTCAGCAGCAGCAGATTTCAGAGAGTCTCAACAAAAATATTTGTCACAGAAAGGAGCCTGTCCTTGAATGTGGATTAGAGCACACTTTCTCTGAAAGCACTGGCCTGGGACCCGGGCAGGTCAGCATCAGGAACCTTCCTGGGCCTGAGTTAGCTCAGAAGCCCAGAGGAGGTGGGTCCTCTGGGAATCGCACAGCCTTTCAGCTTCTGCTGTGATGGAGACAGCTGGAAAAAGTGGCACTCCACCCTAACAGAAAACTGGATAATATACAAATTCTGGAACCCATCAGAAAGCCACAGTTGCAAGGCACCCAGCCTGAAATCTAGGGAAAGACAAGCACCCCCAAAAAGACAGCACACAAGCACTGAGGTGCCTGGGGCAGAGCATGGGAGGAAGACAGGCCCCTACGAGTGCTGAAGGCCACGTGTGGGTAGCACAAGTGTGTAGAACCCCTGGGAGGCACAGACACAGCAGCGAGTCCGTGCCCAGTCTTCTCCACAGAGGTCCCTTGGGTGTTCAGGAGAGCCCCATCCGGGCTCGCTGGTAAGAAGGCCCTCGTGCTCCCTCCTGTGGCACCTGCTGGAAGTGCAAACCAAGCAGGCAAGCCTTGACCAGACCCGGGAACCCTCACCCAAGCCCAACTCCAAACGACAATAAAAGCCCTCGTGCTTTCTGAAGCCAGGGCCCCTGCATGCTCTCCCCAGCAAGCCTCATCACATAACCAATACATCTCTTCGTACCTTCTTCTGCATGTGTGGTAACATCAATCCATAGATAACCACCCCATGCCACTGTACGATGCCTATTTTTACAAACCCACTTCAACTATAAGGACATCTAGGGTAAAATGAAAGGGGGGAGGAAGATATCTCACACCAACACTTGTCATATGAAAGCCTCAGTGGTTATATTATTAAACAAATCAAACCTTGGGAAGGACTATTATCTAAGATGGGGAGATCTTGACATATGATAGACATACAGATCAGGGGAAGAACGAAGGATCCAGAAATAGATCCACATATACACACATCACAGAGTTTCCAGGGTAATTAATCCATTGGGATGAGGATGGTCCTTTCAACAAATGATGCTGGAACAATTGAATGTCCACACAAAAAACAACCCCAACCCTTACTTTGTAGAATTAATTGAAAATAAATCATAGGTCTAAATTTAAAAGCTAATATTATAGAAGTTCTAGAAGAAAACATAGAGGAAAAGTCTTAGCCAACTGGAGATATGCGAGGATTTCTTAAATAACAGGAAAAAAACTGAAACCATAAAAGAACAAAGGAATGAATTGGACTCCAGTACTTGAAACTGCTCTTCAGTGATACCATCAAGAAAATGTAATCTGTATATCTGACATAAAACTTTTATTCAGAATATATTAAAGACAATTATAAGTCAATAGTAAAAAAAAATAGTTTAATAAAAATGGGCAAAAAATTTCAACAGACACTTTACAAAGATATACGTATGGCCAATATGCACATGACAAGGTTCTCCACGTCACCAGCCATGAGGGAAATGCGTAAATCAAAACCGCAGTGAGACAGACTGGACACCCCACCTGCTGGTTCTCACCCCTGGAGCACTCCTACCATTGCCTGTAAGAATGGAAAACGATGTGACCACTGGGGAACAGTTTGGAAGTTTCTTATAAATTTAAACTTATGCATCTACTGTGCTTCCCATATGACCCACCCATTTCACTCCTAGGTGTCTACCCAAAAGAAATGAAACCTTATGTGCACACTAAGACTTACGCACACATATGTGCACAGTAACAAACACTGGAGACAACAGAAATGTCCATCAGTGGGTAAACAGATAAACAAAATGTAGTTTATCCATGCAACAGAATACTGTTCATCAGCAGGAAATAAGAAACTACTGATATCCCAACAGCATGGATGATCTCAGTGCTCAGCAGAAGAAACTAGACACAAAAGAGATCAATGCTACGTGAATCCACTTGAAAGAAACTCTAGAAATGACCGATCTACCCTGGAGTGATGGAAGGCAGATCAACAGTTGCCTGGGCTGGGTGGTATGGGGGTGGTGGACTGGGAAACAGAACAAGACAAGCTTGGGGGGTGGTGAAAACAGTCTGGGTCTTGGCTGCCACGGTGTCTTCACAGGCATATACATTTATCAAAACTCATCAAATTCTAGTCTTAAAAGGAGTGCATCTTATTTTATGATCATATTTATTTCACAATATCGAAACGCTTATGCAACTGACAGTGGATAATATGCTCTGTTAGAATAGAGGATGGAAAGACGACATCATCTGTGCACAGTATGTTGTCTCACTTTGTTCTGGCTTTTGAGTTTCAATTTATGTTTTGCTGATGTGTTTCTAAATTCTCTTGCTTATGTGCAGTTCACTACACTGTCTGCTGAGAAAGAAAAAATCGCACATGAATTCAGTAAATATTGTTTTATTTTAATTGTGCATTATAAACTGCCAAAATATTAGCACTGGAGGGACTCCCAAAATCACTAGTCCAGGGTTTTTACTGATGACATGACTTCTCTCCATTAATGCACAGAATTACAAGACATTGATTCCTTTTCAGAAAAAAAATCAACAGGAGATTATTAATGATCTCTGATTTAACTCACTTCACACCTGGCACAAACAAAAGGACATTTCGCTTTTAAGGAAAATGATACACACACACACACACACACACACACACACACACACACACACACATTACAGTCATTAAATCATCGATGCTGATGGTAAGACTGGAATGCAAACAAGAAAAACAAACTTTCGCAGAGAATGGGCTATTTCCAAGGTCAGGTTGAAACCCTGACCGGGCCCTCCGCCTCAGGCACGGCCTAAGGAGAAGCGAGCCTGCCGAAGAAGAGGATGCTGTTGGACTCGTTGTGCCTGATGAAGAACAGGAAAGGGTGGTTGCAGTGAAAAGTCTCACAGGCCGCCGCGGGTATGACGGCGAAGCCCATGCCGGTGGCGGCTGCAGCCTCTGTCCCTTCCTCGGTGACTGCCATCAGCGACCTGTGCAGGAACTTCTGGGCGTGCAGCCCTGACCGTGGGGACATTCCTGAGTCGTCCACCTCCTGCTCCCTGAAGGCATCCGACATGCCCATGGCGGCCAGGACTGCATCCAGGTCGTAACCGTCTTCCACTTCAAACCGGGGAAAGTGCAAGTTCACAGCCCTCTGCTCCATGTGCCCTGGGCTAGTCCACTCCACCAAATTCTCAGGACTTATTTTCTCTATGATCTAGTAAGAGGAAACAGCCATGATCATGGATAGAAGGTCGGAACGGTGGGACACTGATCGCAGCAGCCAGAGACCATTAATTTCGGTAACAATGAAAGTAGAAATCTCGTTTCGCTACCCCGTTATGTTTATATAGCAGGCACTCCTTTTACATTTCTCCACTTAAATTAATTGTGCACACGTAAAATTCAATAGCATTAAATGAGTTTTTAAAGATGAGAAATGTCATTTCTTACTCTATCAATCTAATACATATTATTTCATATTTTACTGTTCCCCTATAGTCTTTGTATGCATTTGTACTATATGTAATTTTGCATATAATAAATTATATCTTTATATAAATTATGTATAATAAGAATATTATTATAATTAATGTATCATATTTATTATGCTATATAATACATAAATATACATCTGCATAGCTGCAACCACAGTGAATGCTCATTTTACTTGTTATAATGTAAACCTTTTTACACTATTGTATTCTCTACTACATATCTTCAGAGTGATAGATAATATTTTTATCAAATAGATAAATTTTACCCAAACTTCACCCATTCACTCACTTCACAAATATCTAGTATGTATCATGCATTATGGTAATGCTGATAGATGCTGTTGATACAAAAATAATGACTATAATGAATTTTAAACTTGGTATCCTAGTGTAAAATCACTGATTTGACTCAGAAAGGCAATGATTTTTCTTCTGAATTGTTTCCCTAGGGGAGGTAATTCCCACAACTGGCACTTTGGGGTCAGACCAGGAATACTCTCGAAGCTTTATACACACTGCCATTTTCTGTCCCCAAATACTTTCCAGTGGGTAATGCTATCAGCAGTGTTTCACAGCAATAGGACCGCATCCAGGATTATAATAATATGTGATAGGTGCTATATTATTATAATGCTCAATGCTGTTCTGCGTACCTGTTTAGATATAGATGTAGACAATACAGATATAGATGAGATGGACAGATGCGGTAGAGACAGAGAGAGAAATGATAGAGACAGCTAGAAAGAGAGATAGAGATAGAATCATCTCAAATCATTAAATAAAGAATAGGATTTGAAACAAAGCCTTCCTTATTTAAAAAACACATGGACTTTTTTAATAGCCAAGTGAGTGGGACTAAATCAAAGTGTTTAAGATTAAGGGTCCTGTGGACTTTGGGTGATTACTGTGTGTCAATGTAGATTCATTCTTGGTATAAATAGATAGATAAATAAATGAACAAATAGATAAATAAAATGTACTTTTTTTCCCTGATAAGTGATGTTGATTACGTAAAAGGCTATGCATGTATGGGGGCAGGAGGTGTACAGGAAGCCTCTGTACCTTCCTCTCAATTTTGCCGTAAACCTAAAACTCTTTTAAAAAGTAAAGATGTAAGAAAGAAATTCCAAAGGTCCAGGAGCCTCCAGATAGTGTGCAAAATTTGCTGGCTATGCGCACATGTGATTTGTTTCCGGGAAAGAGGGTCCATCGAGATCGGCCGTTTCTCAGAATGATGGGAGATCTTTCTATAGTCATTTTAGCTCATTCCCAAATATCTCAGCATCAGCTCTTCCCATCTGGCCTGACGCCACTTCCTGCCCTTCAGCTACCTACCCTGCACCGAGAGGAGTATTTCCGACTTGGCACCTCCAGACGCTGGCCCTGTTGGCAGGCTCGCCCAGAACAAACAGCTCTGGGACACACAGCCCCCAGGCTGAAAGCAGGAGTGGGGCGGGACGGGGCTTTACCTTCTCCAGGCCATCGATGTCGTCGGGCAGCAGCACAAACATGCTGAGGTCGCTGTTTTTATAGGGAATCCCCACGATTTTGGCCGGCAGGTCCTTCGGGAAAGTGACGGGAAAGGAATGGAGCTGTGACATCATTTGCACGGGTTTACTTGTGGTCTGCAACAAATGGACAGAGCACACGATGACAACGAGGCAGGAGGCGGCCGGGTGAGCCCGCCGGACCATCAGCTCAACCTACAATCACGCCGCAGGCCAGAGCCTCCGCGGTGGCGCTCGCTGTCGACCTACCGTCTACATTTGCTAAAACACGACTTTAGGATTTACATTCCATGTGTAAGCACAGCACGTACATAGAGGGCCATACCTTAGTCAGCCAAAATTCCTCCTCCTTGGTATTCTCTTGCTTAAACTCCCTGTCCCACTGCCCTTTAAAATACACGACGTTCACCAGCACCAGCTTGGTGGAGCTGCTTACAGAGGCATCTGGAAACAGGTCCTGGATGTTTTCTGCAAGCACACAGCAACAAAATCGGCCCAGCTTCCAAGTTACAAGGGAAACGTGTGGCAGGTACGATGCAGGTGAACGTGACTGATCACTGAAGCCTCCGCCAGGTCGGCGCCTGCAGGCCGGGCCCGCAGCGGGGTGGCTGGCAGAGGTGGCAGGGACGTTCTCACCTCACCCACCGCCTACTTATCCCATTGGATACATGGAGGGGAGCTGGCTAAAGAACGCAGGCTCTGGGACCAGCTGGCCGCTGTTGGCATCCAGTTGGCCTCGTTGGCTGAGGAGTCTTGGGCAAGTTATTTAAGTTCTCTGTGCCCCCGTGTCCAGTCCGTAAACAGGAATAGAACCTGCCTCACAGGGCTGTTGAAGGGAGTAAATGATTCACGATGTGTAAAGCTCCTCGTTAGAATGAGCACTCAGTAATTGTTAACGATTATTATTTGTACCCATCTGATATAGTTAGCACCTGAGATGTAGAGAATTCTTATTGTATTGGAAAAGGAGGTGATGTTTTTGTCTCTGGGTTCAACCTATCTCACATTAAATTCTAAAGAATATTGCTTTTAACCAACTCTCTGATAGACCCTGTTTTTTCCTACTTTTTTCCATTTTACTTTCTTTGAAATAATTATGAAGGAGAAAAAAATGCATTCTGAAATAGTAGATGTCTCCCTGATAACTGGGATAAAAGATGTAATCTGAAACTCCAACACTGAAGTACCAGCTTTGACTCTGTCCCGCCCCCCAAGCTCTATTGCATGTTAACACCCCTCTCCGGTGCTTCTCTGTGTTTGGCTCTACTAGGGAATGAGGAGGGGAGAGCATGGGGAGGGCTTTGTCAAGTTCTCTGCTGTGGATGGGGCTGAAATCACTGTCATCCCCACGTGGCACTCAGACGGAGCTGGGGCCCAGGGAGCCTCCACTATAAGTAGCAAAAGCAGGTCTAGCGAGAAAAGTGAATGGTCCTCACTTGATTAAAAGAAAGGAAACCCTCTCTGAGGTGTTCAGTGAGGAACCCAGACTCAGAAAGAACAGCTCTGATAGAAACCAAAGGATAGGAACCCAGGACAGACAGGAGCCCCATTTCAGGAACCCCAAAATATTGTGATCCACAGCCACATGTAAATAATTTTCCACTCAGTGTGACCATGACATTGGCCTTCTGAGGTTCCCTCGCTGGCTCTCCTTGGCTCTCTCCACATTTGCTGGGCCCATCCCACCATTTGCAGTGCCCTCCCAGACACCTCATGCACAGCCCAGCCTTTCCAACCATGAAAACCCCATCTCAGGCCCCCTCCCAAAGCACGACCACCCTGGCACCCCACGCAGTGTCGAGCACGGAGCTTCACTCACAGCCAGGACTCAAGAAGCATTTTTATGGTGAACGACCCATCCAATACTCTACCGTGTGTTTGGCTTTCAACCCAGGAATTAATCTTCTTTCGACTTTCCTCAGCTGCATTTACAAAATCAACAGGTTCCAGAGCAGCATGGTAATATTTTTCAACATAATCCAAGTATTTCTTTAGGATAAACAGGGGAGAAAGAGGTTGAAAATTCAATGTGTTCCTTCCCAGCATCCCTAAATAAGTTTACCTGTACATCACAATGGTTCATGTTGCAAGCAGAGATTCGGGGGACATGGACAAATCACTTTAATTCCATGTACATTTTTATGCAGGTGCAATAAAGCTAAGGCAAAAATCAGATTTAAACTACCAAGATTAAAAAGAAGCTCTCAGAGGGCCCGGATGTCTGAAAAACAGGCAGAGAGGCAGAGCGGGGGGAGGGGGGCAAGGATGGCAGGGCAGGGAGTTACACCGAGTGATGTGGGCCGAGCCAGGCAGTCAACTTAGGCAGCACACCTCCAGGATGCACGGTGCTAACAGGACCATTTGGCCATGGTGAACACTTCTCACAGAGGCAGCAGACACAACGAAACTTACTTGAAGGAAAAGGTATGTCTTTTCTCCAAATAGCCTGTTGGCTATTTTCAGTTCATAATTATTAGTGGGTTTGCTGATTTCACTCACAAACGTTTGCAGTTGGTGGTATAACTCTTCTGTCTTTTCGACCTTCAAAATCAAAACAAAAACTCAATGAGTTATCTTGGCAAAAGGAGGCCTAGGTTCTCCCCCAAGAGGATGGGGTCACTGGGTCTTCCCCTCAGTGGTGGAGCCTAGACGATGGCCCATGTGGTCAGTGTGGCCCCTGACCGTCAGGGTGGCTCTTACACAAATCATAGGATAATGTGAGTCACAATCAATCTCAGTTCTACTAAGAAGCCTGCTCCTCGGCCCAACACCACAGATCTTACCTTTCTGGCTCGGGTTGCTTTTTAAATTTCAAATGTAATTGCCCACTAAATGTTTTATATGCTTGCCTTTAACTCCCCATAAGACTTAAGTGCCTGAGGAAAGCAGATGATTCCTTGGATGACTCTTATCCACCCTCTAAAGTTGGGCAATTTGTGTTCCAGACAGTAGATCATAAAAATGACTCCTGATGGTCTAAGTAGCCGTTTGTCAGAGCTATAACAAGGTTTATCCCTGTCTCTAGGAGGAAAAAAAAAAAACTTTTCTAGACTTTTCTTTGTAGAATCCATCAGTTTTCTGACGGAAGGCTGAGGAGTGAGTGCTCCACGGCAGAGCCAGCGGACCCGACACACTGCCCGGAAACAGAGAGGCACCCTGTCCCGCTGCCTGGTAGGTGATGCCCGGCCACCTCCATTCACAATGGACGCAAGGGCGAGGCACGCTCATTTTGAACTGAAGAGCCTATTCCTGATTGCACTAGGACTGAAAGGCCTTTTTCCTCTAGATTGTGAAGCCCATGGATTTCTGATTGTCTGTTTCATCTTTTTATCTTACCACTCAATGAAATCCATGCCTAGACACATTGCAGGATAATTTAGGATCAACAGAAACAAACACCAAACTTAAGTGCAGCCAGGGAGAGATCACCAAGTAAGCCAACTTCTTAACAGCGACACTGGACACAGAGAGTAGAATGGTATCTTCAAATCGCTGAAAGAAAATATCAGCCTAGAATTCAACATGCCGTTAACCACTCATTCAAGAACAAACAAAGGCACAGACAGCCGGTCGGCATCTACCACGTGTAGATCTTTACTAAAGCACCTTCCCAGGAGTGATGGTAGCAAGATGGCAGAATGAGAAGCCCCACACCCACCTTCTCCCACTTGACACTTAACAATACAAGAACCAGATACCTTTGTAAGAAATCCAGAAGTTCATTAAGAGGTTCCCTTACCCCAGTGAGCATGTGCACCAACTGCCCTGAAGCTTGGTAGGAAAATTCATGGCTCACCAGAGTTCCTCCCCGCCACCCCCACACACAGTGTGATTGGGAGAAAATTCTCAACTCCCAACTTCTCCCTGGGGCGAGCAACAGAAGAGTGGAATGTACAGCTAACATTCTGACTTTTCGAGAAGCTGCGTGAGTCTGGATTCTGTCTTGTCTGAATCTAAGTGCTGACAGGAAAAGGGCACCAGGTGGGCCACTGAGAACAAAGGCAATCAGCATGTACCACAGTCTGCAGTGCCACAGACAGCCTCCAGGGGGCGCTCCTGAGCAGAAACAAGTAAACCTCTTCAATTAGGTCGTGCACATGCCCAGTGAGAATGCATCCCCAGGAAAGGCTTAGGTGGTCTCCAGAATCTCCAGCCAGTCAAAACCACTCTCCCTGCATTAAACCAAACGACAGAGACTGGGAGAAGTGGCTGACTTTCCTAATGCCAAAGTCCCAGCGGGAGATAACAAGCATACAAAGAACAGGAAAACATGATCCAACCAAAGGCACAAATAAAGTCGACAACATACTTTACATCCCAAGGGACTAGTAAAAGAACAATCTAAAGCAAAAGTTAGCAGAAGGAAGGGAACAATAAAGATTAGAGTAGAAATAAACATAAAATAGAGAGTAGAAAATAGGAAAAAAATCAACCAAAGCAAGAGATGGGTTGTTTTTTTTAAGAAGTTCAATGAAATTGAGAAAACCTTAACTAGAGTAATTAAGTAAAAAATAAAGAGGAATTCCAATAACTAAAACTGAAATGAAAAGAGGAGACATTACAACAAATGTCATGGAAATAAAAAGAATTATGAGAGACTACTATGAACAAGCATACACCAAAAAAAAAAAAAAAAAAAAAAAAAAAAAAAAAAAAAAAAAAAAAAAAAAAAAAAAAAAAAAAAAAAAAAAAAAAAAAAAAAAAAAAAAAAAAAAAAAAAAAAAAAAAAAAAAAAAAAAAAAAAAAAAAAAAAAAAAAAAAAAAAAAAAAAAAAAAAAAAAAAAAAAAAATGGATAACCTAGAAGAAACAGATATGGTTCTAGAAATACACAACCTAAACACTGAATGGCGAAGAAATTAAAAATATGAACAGATATAACTAGTAAGAAAATTTAATCAGTAATCAAAAACAGCTAACAAAGAAAAGCCCAGGACCAGATAGGTTCACTGGAGAATTCAACCAAATATTTAAAGAAGAATCAATACCAATCCTGCTCAAAGTCTTCTAAAAACTTATAGAGGAGGAAACATTCTCAAACTCATTCTACATGGCCAACATTATCCTACCCAAACCAGACAAAGACATAAGAAAAGACAACTATGGACTAATATCCCTTATGAATATTGTCTCAAAAATCATCAACAAAATACTAAGAAACCAAATTCAACAGTGTATTAAAATAATTATACACCATAACCAACTAGAATTTATATCTGGAATGGAAGGATGGTTCAATATATGAACCTCAATCAATGTAATACAACATATTACCAGTGAGAAAACTCACATGAGTCTCAATTGATGTAGAAAAGGCAGTTGACAAAATTCAACACCTTTTCATAATAAAAACATTCAACAAACTAGGAATGGAAGAAACGTGCCTCAACATAATAAAAGCCATAGAGGAAAAGCCCACAGTTAACATCACACCCAATGGTGAAACGAAAGTTTTTCCTTTAAAATTAGGTAAAGATGTCCACTCTCACCACTACTATTTTATATATTCAACATACAGGGTCTGGCAGAAGTCATGCCCTTTTTTAAGTAGTTAAAATATTGTTATGTTACAGAATTACATACTTATGATTTTGTAATAAAAGATTTGGTATAGATTACCAGCTCATTAAAAAGGGTATCACTTCTGCCAGACCCTGTATTATTGGAAATCGTAGCCAGAGCAAATAGAATAATAGAAAATGAAATAAAAGGAATGAAAATCAGGAAGGAAGAAAGAAGTAAAATTACATCTGTTCATAGGTAACATGATCTTATATGAAAAAATCTTAAAGGTTACACATACACACACAAAAAGTTGTTACAACTAATAAAGTGACTCAGCAAAGTTTCAGAGTACAAAATCTATATACAAAAATCAGTTGCATCTCTATACACTAACAATAACCAATGCAAAAAGTCATTGAGAAAATAATCTCATTTACTATAGTACCAAAAAGGATAAAATACTTAAGTGCAAACTTAACTAAAGAAGTGAAAGACTTGAACACTGAAGACTACAAAAAATTGCTAAAAGGAAATCAAAGAAGATACAAACCAATAGGAAGATATCCCAGGCTCATGGATTGGAAAACTTACTGTTAAAATATTTCTACTACCTAAAGTGATGAATAGATTCAATGCAATCCTTACCGAAATCCCAATGGCATTTTTTAATAGAAAAAAAATTCTAACATTCATGTAGACCCTGAATAGCCAAAGCAATGTGGAAAAAGAGGACAAAGTGAGAGGCCTCAGATGTTCTGATTTCAAAACCATACTACAGGAAGCAAAACTGTGTGGTGCTGGCATAGAGAAAGCTCTGTGGACCAAAAGAAAGAATAGAGAGCCCGGAAATAAACCCCTGGTCAAATACTTTTTCAGCAAGGATGCCAAGACTATGCAATGATAAAAAAACCATCTCTTTGACAAATAGTGCTGGGAAAACTGAATATCCACAGGCAAAAGAGTGAGGTTGGACCCTTATCTGACACAATATAAAAAAAAATAAATAAATAACTCAAAATAGGTTAAAGAACTAAGCTTAATATGTAAAACTATACAACTACTAAAAGAAAACATAAGGAAAAAAACTATAGGATATTGGGTTTGGCAATGATTTCTTGGTATGACATGCGAAGTATGGGAAACAAAAGCAAAAATACAAAAATGGGACTACATCAACCTAAAAACCTTCTGCTCCTCAAAGGACAAAATCAACAGAGTGAAAATACTTGCAAATCATATATCTGATAAGGAGTTACTATCCAAAATATATAAAGAACTCTGCGGCTGAACAGCAACAACAAAAATGACACAATGAAAAAAAAATGGGCAAAGGACTTGAAAATAGACAGTTTTCCAAAGAAGATAAACAAATAGCCAACAGCATCTGAAAAGATGCTCAACATCACTAATCATAAGAAGAATGCAAATATCAAAACTACAGAGAGGTACCTCCTCGCACCCATTTGGATGGCCACTGTCAAAAGAATCAGAAATGACGTGTTAGTGAGGGTGTGGAGCAGTTGGAACCCTTGTGCATTTTTGGTGGGAAAATAAAGGGGTGCAGCTGTTCTAGAAAACAGTATGGCAGTTTCTCATAAATAGTTTCTCAAAAAATTCCATTTTTAAAATCCTGTTTTAAAATAGAATTACCATAGGACACAGCGATCACACTTCTGAGAGCATATCCAAAAAGTTTAAAACAAGATCTCAAAGGGATATTTGCACACCCATATTCGTTGCAGTATTATTCACAATAGCCCAGAGGTGAAAGCAACCCAAGTGTGCATCAACAGACGAGTGGATAAAGAAATGTGCTGTAAACGTGCAATGGAACGTTATGCGCCTTTTACAAGGAGAGCCTGTTACATGTGTCCACATGGATGAATCTCCAAGACATTTTCGTAAACAAAATAAGCCAATCACAAAAGAACAGGTATGTTTCCACTCATCCGAAATATCTAAGGTAGACACAGATATTATCAACCAATCAATTGATCACCAGGCCCAGGCAGTTTTAAATCCAAATTCTGCTCCAAATATTAGGTGTGTTTATGAACTTATGCAAACTCTTCCAGACAATAAAAAGAGAGGAAACTTTCCCCAACTCATGAGTCTAGTGATGCTGTGAACCAAAAATTGACAAGGATAGGAGAGAAAAAATATTCCTGATTGTTGTAACATACATTTTTAAAAAAATCTAACAAAATATTACCAAACCCAACTTAATAATGTATAATTTTTAAAATTGGGACCAAGTTGATTATTCCACAAATGCAAAAATGGTTTAACATGATAAATTTGATTGATGCAATTCACGCCATTAACAGATTTTTTAAATGTGATACACGATGAATACAGAAAAACATATACATCTTACATAAAAGTTCTGACAATTAATTTCGCAAACTCATCCTAGAAAAAGTGCTACATCCCTCACTGTTGAATATCACTATGGTCACCTTCAAAGTACTCCCTTTGGGGAGCTTTGCACTGATGCCAGTGCCTAGTCTACCCTCTAAAGCAATTTTGGAACTCTCATTCTGGAATGGCCATCAGAGCTGTCATTGTCATGCCCAAAATCTGACTATTAAATGCCTACATTGGCGGCACTGTACAGACAACTCAGTAAGGTACTGCCAAAGTAAGCACGTGGTGGCAAGTTCATGAACCTAATTTTGTATTTGGGGTACCACAGCAGCTCCGATGGCCATTCCAGAAAAAGAGTTCCAAAACTGCTTTGAAGGGTGGATTAGGGACTAGTGTCAGTGCATGGCTTCCCGAGGGGAATACATCGAAGGTGACCGTAGTGATATTCATCAGTGAGGTATGTAGCACTTTTTCTAGAATGAGTTCATGAAATTAGTTGTCCGACCTCACGTGTGTGTATGTGAATATGGATGACTGGGCATTGTAAGGCCAGGGTGGCTTTCAGGTCCCGCTGTCTCTGTCCAGCTCTATGAAATAGGCCTGTAGACACTGCAGCAAGGAATAGGGGCTGGTATCATCCTTTGACAAACATCTGGAATATTTAACAAAGTCGAACATGCATACACCCCACCCCCAGATCTGCACTACAGCCAGGGTCTGTCTCAGGTATACAATGGGGACCACCAAGGTGAGCTGCATGTATGATCTTAAATTCCTAGTAACTACATTCTTTCTCTCCAATTCACACAGAGATTCTGCACGGGCCACCAGTGTGTTCCAGGCGCCCTACTGCACACTGTAAGGCACAAAGATGAACAACTCACCCAATGTAACCCCGTTGTTAAGCGACTGAGCCAGGATTTGAACCCAAATCTGTTTAACTCCAAATGCATCCACTCTGCTATAGGGACTTGTCAGTCTGTTAGCTTTCACCAGTATCTATCACAGTGGTGAGCATCCATTAAAGTGAAAGTCCCTTCTTAACACTAAGACTTTATTATTATTGCAGAACTCCAGCACCATTATTTGGCTGCTGTGATTATCATTGCTCCAAAATAAGTCTGATTATCTCTGCTCCACATTTCCCCAGGGAATCCACATCTACAAAGCAACCATGCTGGAGGCTGTAAGACACTGAGTCTCACCTCTGTTTCTTCAGTGTTGATTCTTGAACCTTCTGTGTCTTTTTGAGAGAAAAGCACCTGGAAGGGACAGAAAACCACCATGGTGGGGGTCAGAGCAGAGAAAACCTCACACACAATCAGTCAGGGGAATGTGGGTGCTTGTTAAAGAAACCTCAGTGGCACACAGGTTACATTTTTCTCCTTGCAAAATGAGGGGAAGTTCTGGTTGACCTCGGAGGAGCCCACATTGGTTTATCCATGCAAGTATTCACCTTAACGGATCACTGATGCTAGTGGGGATGATGCAACTCCTCCCAATAGGTTCTGTTCTTCCAACTCCGTCTTTAATTATGAGGCTAATGGCTTTGGACAAGGCCACTGACCCGACCCTGGCCCAAAGGAATATTAAGCACCAGAGAGCAGATGGCCTTAGGGAATTTGGAGAGGGAAGGGGACTTTGCTGATAGACCTGGAACTGCTCCCCACCTTCATACGCTCTCCGTTCTGGCCTGCAGGTCAACAGGGGCCTATTTCTGAGGTGATGCTAGACAGCCGCCCCCAGGGACAGGACTGTGACTACAAAGCAAAGGAAGCCCACCCTACCTCTCGTAACTGGGCAGCAGTGGCTCCTCGGGCCCCCACCAGGAGCATGCCGATGGCAGTTGTGATGCTCATGGGGGAAAAGCAGATGTTGCCATTGTGTATTTTAGTCAGCTCTTTGAAAAGGCCCAACCCAAACCGAGTGGTTGCGGCGCCAAGCCAATCCATGGTGATTGTAGCGGGATCTAGAACGACAATCAAACCCGAGCAGCACTCTCCACTTACTTGAACTGCTGTAGGTCACGGGGACCCTTCCTGCTTATCTTCCTCTTCCTGCATTGCTCCAGAAAACAGGGGTTTTCACCCTCTCGGTGCCAGGTCGCCGCTGCCTGCTCCTCACCCTTGCACTCGGCCTTCTCTTGACAGGAGGCACAAATCCGTTTGGCATCACCCAGTGCCTGCTGGTTCTTGTTTCCCCGAGGAGTAAGGTTCATGCCTTCTGTGGTTTCACTCCCTCCCGTTCTCTGTCAGAACCTGCCTCATCTGCCTGCCGGCCCCTCCGCCCTGCGGGGAGCTCCCCCGGCAGGCCCAGTCCTTGCCCGGCCAATGCCCGGCTCGTCCAGCTGCTGGACCCAGGACCCGGGAGGGGGAGGCGTGGGAATCCCCACTGGCCTCAGGGCCCAGCCATGTTCAGCCTTAGCAAGTAGAAAGCCAGCAGCGCCTCCTTCTCGGATACTTTCTGTTTCTCAGTTGATTCAAAATGCAGTGCAGAGAGTGGGAGGATAAATTAAGTTTCTTAATCCCTGACTGTGTGAAAACTTGACACTGAGCTGAATTTTTCCTAAATGGCAATGACATATCTCTAATCACGGGTTTTTCAGTGTGAGTGAAAGGGCTTTCTTTTTTATGTGTATGCTTTTTTGTATTGCTTCAAGCTCGTACAGTGAGTTCACATTACTTCTGTTATATCACGAAAATAAAATACTGAAAGAACAATTAATGTTTTCCAAACACGTTTTATATTTTTTAATTACCAGCTATGTTATCACTAGTTAGTATAAGTTTTTTTAAAATCCTAAAATAGAATGAGATTAATGCACAATAAAAAATGTTGAAGTCTACACACTTTGGGGGGAGGGGTCTTTGCTATCAAGGGCCCACCCCTGCTGAGGCACCCCACATCTGCTGCTAAAACTTTCATTTCACCCCTGGGTTTCCATCAGCATTTCCTTTCAGGTTAACTCAGAAACGCAATGAATTAACTTAGTGTCAAATAAGATGAAGAAGAGAAACTATCATGGCTACGTAGGCACTGGATTAAATAAAACTATGCCGAGGGAAGTTATGCACAATAAACGTACGTCTCTCAAAGCAACAAACCTTCTCAAAACACAAGAAGTCTCAAGTTGGAGCTGAAGGAAGCACTTACCTGTCTTTTGGAGAGACAGAGGTGGCTGTGCGAGGGAACTGCGAAGCATGTGTAAAATGAGTAATCGGGATCTCTAATTTATATCTCTCTCCGCCTCTCCCTAGTCATTATCATTTGTACTTCCAGTGAAACAACCTTTGGTTTCTCAATGAGGATTTCTCTAATAAAATTAGCATGCAAGGTTTATGACAAAACTGAGGATTGAATTTCCTATTTTTTTCGTGAATGGTCATGATGTTACACACTTGCCGTGAACTGCAGTTCAAATAGCATACACATTGAACATAGAGGCAAAGGGTTGCATTCTAACTTCTCCAAAATCCCGTAGAAATTCTTTTGGGGGTTTGAGCATAAAGACAGCAGACAACAAAATAAGACTAAAAGCAGGAGCTCAACCCAGGACTAAAAGGCAGCCTTAAAATGGCCAAGTTAAATGAACTATGACCCAAGTCGTGGATGGGTGATGGAGCCTTAACCCTAATGATATTGGGGATCCACTGGAAAGAATTGTCTAGAGCGCTGGTTCTCCACTTCGGATGCACATTAAAATCTCCTGGGGAGCTTAAAAAACAAAACAAAACAAAATGACAACACAACAACAGCATTATATATATATATATATATATATCTCCAAGCCCCACAGGCAACTGAGTCCGCATTTCTGGGGTGGGAATCGGGCATCAGAATTTTATCACCCCAGGTGACTTACCATGTATCCAAGGTTGGAAACCACTGGTTCATGGTCTGATGAAGCTCTGAATTCATGCATGCTTAACTTATCACAGATGTACAGAGCTATGTCCTGACAAGCCCAGTCTCTGTCATTAAGTTAACTTTGCTGTTACATTATTTTGGGGATGCCAAATGCAAAGAAGAAAATGAAAGAAATCTATCTTGCTAAGAAAGTCATGAGAAAAGTATAGCCAGGCAGCTAAACACACACACACACACACACACACACACACACACACACACACACACTTCTTTTCCTCAAATATTCTGTTCATTAATTATGAGATCTTCCATATTAATTAATTCAATAAACATTTATTGAGCGTCTACTATGTACCAACTCAGCGTCATAAGTCATAAACAGACAATGAGCTTACTGATTTCAGGAAAACAACACTATTAAAAAAAATAAAGACTTGATAGGAAATTACACCTCCAAATTCCAGTTTTTCCTGCCAACCCTGGGGCACCCCTGGCTCTGCTAGTTCATTAAAAGAAACAGTGCCTGGATTACATATTCTCAGCTATGGTCTTCAGGAAACTGTGTAAGATTCATCACTGGTGCCAACCAGCAAATCCTAGAAGCACATCTGAGCTCTTCTCTCTGACCTGAATGTCCGTCTATGGAAGCAGCTCAGTGAGGCAGCTTCTACGGGCCCGGTAATATCTGCATCGATCTTAAAAATTCACAAGTGGCATTCTTTAATTTTTTTAATATTTTGATTATGGTTCTTTAAGCAAACTCAAAGCAGGGTTTACCTAACCTTGCTTTCTAATTGTCACTGAGAAAAATGCACAGTGAGGAAGGTTCAGAAAGGATCAGCACTTCGTGATGAAGTGAACCCTGGATGTCAGTGACATGAGAATGCTCATTGTTAAACATGGCAGGAAGCCCTTGATGTTTTATTACCCAGCCATTTCCATATGCCCTCTGCTTCTTCCTGAAGAATGTTCTCCACCAACCCACCTTCACAGGGAAATCTGGCCATCCCCTGACACTATCACACCCTACAGAGTCTGAACTGGGGACAGCCACTCAAATCTTGAGGTCAGGAAGCAAGGTCCCCATTCAAGTCTCTCTCATACTCTTGCTTCTTCCAAGCCTTTCTTCCTTCAGTGTCCCCTTTTTAGACTTACAGCAACTGACTATAGCCTTTGGGACAAGGTCTTCCTGTCTGCCCTAACCACTGCCCCCACTCCCTACGCCTTCAAAGCCATGTTGGTGGCATCACTCCCTTCCATCTCTAGAAGCCCACGCACATGGTCAGGCTTCGGCGTTGCCATCACCAGGAGCTGTTCCTGCTGTGAAGTACTGGACCCCCAAAATTTCTTGGTCTGGCTACAAGTTTTCATCCTTGTTCCCTCTCAACTGAATTCTCAGTGTCTTTATCAGCCAGTGCACCTATCACCCAGTGGCTGTTTGGGCTGATAAATCACAGCTGCCCTCTTCTCAGTCACTGACTCTCAGCTAAATAGGAGCCACCTACCTGGGAAGCTATGCAGCACCCCACCCCAGCCAGGTCACACCTCAGGGCTGACTCACTGGATTAAGGATGAAAAAGGACAAGACGGGCCCCTAAATAGGGCCAATTTTGTTACATGCAGCTTGTCATCCTAAGACTGAGGCCGTGTGGTTAATTGGCCTGTGTCCCTTACCTGCCCTGCTTCTCTCAAAGAGTGCTCCCCTCTCCTTTGTGCTCCTAAACCCCCAAATTCCCTGAACAGGAATCCTGTCTTCGGCTCTGCTTCTAGGGTAACCGACCCAAGACTAACGTGTTTTAACGTCCAGCCCAAGCCCTCTCACTGGTTCTGCTTTCCACAGATTCCTGGGCAGCTCTTCTGTATGTTCTCATTTAGATAAATTTTTGAGTCAGTCTATCAAGGCCTGCGACTAATCCTCCGGGAATTTCAATTGGAACTCTTTAAAACTGATACCTGAATGTGGGGGGAATTGTTTTTACATATTGAGCGAGGAACGTGCTCATCTCACATGTCTGTCGCTGGAGTTTACAAGTAGGAAGAAATGGGGCGAGTGGGGGAGAGAGAGAGAGTTTTCTCTTTGTGATCAAAAACAAAACAAATGTGCTCGTCGGCACCGAGAGACATGCATGTACAGCAACAAAACATATAAATAACATATAAATATAATATCGTATACTCACACAACGAAATACTGCACAGCAATGGCAGAGAATGAACTAAAGCTGTGCACAGCAAAGAGGATGAATTTCACAATTTTGGACTTTAGATACATAGACTCCAACAAGAGAAGTCAAATGCGAACGAACACATACTGTGTGAGTCTATGTATATGAAGTCTCAAAGCAGGCAAAATTAAACCATCATGCTACATGTTGGAATACTGGTTATATATTTTTATAATATTTCATTATATCACCTTTTATATACACATTATATTCATGTTCAAATATTTGTAAGAAAGTTGTTTTCATTTTCTTGTATTTGTTTTTATTAAATTTATTGGGGTGACATTGGTTAATAAAATGATATAGGTTTCAAGTATACATTTCTATTACATAACAACTAGACAACCATTTGGAGAAAAGCTAAAAATTGGATCCACACTTTACCTCGTATGTCAGAACAAATTCCATTTCAATCACAGATCTAAATTTTTAAAACTGAAATCCCACAGGTAATGGGAAAACTAAGTAAATTATTTTACAACCTGGACGTGAGGAAATCCTGATTTAAAATCTAGAAGCAAAAAAAGATTAGCTTGATCAATTCAACTGATGAAAAGTCAAAAACAAATCTTGAGTGTTTCGGGTTTAGTGGGGCCAAAGAAAAGATAGATACGATCAGCATCTATGTCATGTCAGAGAAATGACAAATGGTTTTTTTGTTTGAATTATTGAAATCTAGAAAAGATGTATTAAAATTATTCACTGTTTTTGTAGATTTTTCCTTTTCTTCCTTTATATATACCTCCTTGTACTTAGCAATTATGCCATTAAATAGTATTATTGTTTTCTTTTTTAGATGGCACCTTTTATCAAAGTGAAATATTTCTCCTTGTCCCTATTACTGTTTCAGACTTTGATTCATTTTTTTTTTAACTTGATATTGTTACCCTTACTTCCCTCCTGGTACTATTTCTCTGGTATCTCATTTTCTCTACCATTATTTAAATCTTCCTATTGTTATTGTTGTCTCCTATAAATAGCCCATAAATAAATTTGCCGTTTTGTCTGTCTTTTATTAATAATTGTCCAAGTTAACTCATCCACATGTCCTGAGACTAATTGTATTTTGACTTACTTGCCATCTTGTTTTAAGTTTTGTATACACCATGCTTTTGCTTTTTCTTCCTTTTTACATTTCTTTGAATTGATCAAGTGCTTTTCAATCCTTTTCCCCTAATGTTGTAAATTATGAATGCTATCTCAGTTCTTCAACTGTTTATCCTTAGGTTTAACACAAATATCTGGCATAATTCTGTTCGTCTATTCCCCCTTGCATACCCTGAAATACAACAAGTTTTATTTCTCTCTCTCTCATTCCCTCCACACTCCTTGACCCCACATCTCCCACCTCTCATGTTAAGATCATCTGAATGTTAATTTTTAGGTTAATTCTAATTTAAGCTTAAATCGTGTTTTACTTCGTGTGTTGGGCGGGGGGGGGGGGCATGACTGCTACTCATCTCCCACATTTTCTTCTCCAATTCATTTTCTAAATTTTTTTTAGTGTAGATCTTCTAGACATTCTTTTAGGTTAAAATGTGCAGATACTAAACTTAAAGTCCTTGCTGGTGCGTTTTGCTGTCATACCTGAGTGACCGGATACACATTTTTAGTTTCATTATATTTTTTCTTTTGGAAATTCAAACATGGCGCTGTGTCTTCTTGTACAACCAGAGAGAACCTTAAAACACAATCTGATTCTCATTCCATTACGTGAATTATATTTCTTTTAATTCACAAAGCTTTTACAACACTTTATTTTTTCCTTGATCTTCCATAGTTTTACCACAATGTGGAAATGTAGGTCTGTAATAGGCCCTTTCAATCTGCATGACTTTTTTTCAAACCTGCACATTTTTCTTTTCTTATACCTTTGAGTACTTTTTCCCCGCCCCTCAGCACTCTGTTCATGAAATTCTCCTTGATAAATATTGAATGTTCTCAAACTATTTTGCATAGCTCTTATCCCTTTATGTACTTTTCCTCTATCTTTTCTTTTCATGTTTTGTAGAATTCCACAGTTCAAACTTCCAGCTGACTTTTCATCTGTGTTCATTCTGCCACTCCAACTTAACTTTTGTAATAATTAAGTTCATTTCCAGGAACTCTAAATAAATATTTAATAATATTTATTTTATACTTGTAATGTCTCTTGTTTGACCTATTAACTCTATTGAGGTTAGTTTCTTTCTTTCAAGTGGTTATTTCATTCAACTCTTCGTTACATACTAATCTCTATATTGTTAGACTGTCCCTGACTGCTGGTCTGTGGTTACCCTGGCAACTGAGCAGTGAGAAGGGCGGGATGTGCTTCTAGGCAAGGGTACCAGTACCTTATAACCATTAAGTGGGAGCTTGTCCTCCTCTTCAATAATGTCAGTCACACAAAAATGGCAAAAGACACCACTATGCCTCTGTGACTCAAGCAGACACACCTACTGCTCCAACCTGAGGGCAAAGACTCGATCACACACTGCCTGGCACACACCAGGGACAGGAAGACACAAACCCGTCTGGCTGCTCCTACTATAGTGCTCCTCAAACCTGCCACCATGCTGGTGGCCTGCTTCCTCAATCCCCACCTCCAAACTTCAAGAATATTGGTACTCTCAACTCTACCTGCTGCCCAAAACTTTATCTTGAGCAATCCTTGGCCCACAAAGTACACATGTGCAAAATAAAGAAATGGATATAAATCGTCAATGTATTCTTTATTTCTTCCTAGAAGGATATATGGAGCAGTGGTTAAAAATCCACTCCAGCCAGACCACCTGGTTCAAATCCTACTTCAGCCATTTGCTACCTGAATGACATCATGCAAACAAAGTACTTCATCCCTCTGGGCCTCGGTCCAGTTTCCTCATTTGTTAAATATAGATAATAATAACCTACCTCTCAAGATGATTGAGAGGATTAAATGGGCTCATACATATGAAGGACTTCAATCAATACCAGTTCAAAGTACTCAATAAATATTAGGTACTATTATTATTGTTCCAATTCAGAGATTTCATGGCTGCAGTCTTATTCTGGATATTGAAACCCACCCCATGATTGGATCCAATACTGAAAAAAATAAAAATCAGTGCTAACATGAAGAGTCACAGCTGCCCACAATTTTGGAACATCATTAAAATTCAAAATTAAGAAATTCTCTGGTGAACTTATTATGCATCAAGTTGACAATGCACTGTGGAATTGTATGCCTGAAACCTATGTAATCCTTGCTAACAGATGTCACCCCAATAAGTCTAACAATAAAAATGAATTAAAAAAAAAAAAAAAAAAGAAATTCTCTTCTTCCTTTGATTGTCAATTAAAATCGTATCTTCCCTGAAGGGATCTTATTAATAAGTTTTTAGAGTCATTGACTGCACTGGAGTCTACTCAAAGCAGCATGAATTTCATTTCAAGTGCTATGATGTTTACAGCACGGCACTAGGTGCTGGAGATCAAGCCTACTATACTCACATGCAAAAATACATTCGAGAAGGATTTTCTGTTGCATTTATAACTTGACTTGGTGTGAAATTCTTTAATCAAATACAATATTTTCCCCTCAAATGTGAGGGGCAAACTCTAACTAGGTTATTATTTCATTATCTTCAGAAATTGAATACAAAACAAATGTCTGAGGCCCATCTGATTGTTATCCATTATAAGTAATTTTTTTGCCCACATACTAATAGAATTTTCTCAACCTTTTATTTCAAAGGTTGTTAGGGTGTCTATTTTTGCTCATTTTTCTTGAAAATCGATCCCTGTGATCAGGTGACTATCTGAGTTAAGAAAGTTGTTTCTAATTATATCTTGATCATTGATTTCATGCCTGAAACACCCTTATCATTGGATTACTTTCTGCTTTCTCTTTGTATCTGCCAACTTCCCCAATCAGTATGCTCTCTGTGCCTCTGCCTGCCTTTTGAAGGGTCAGTCTTGCTGGTGTGAAAAGGAGGAGGAGTCAAGAGCTCCTAATTTTGAGCACAATTCCCAGTGTCACAGTGACTTCCACCCAGGGTTGTTCTGCTGGACTAAGTTAGAATGCACTGCTCCCCATGTGGCCCAACTACCTGACACTCCAAACAGAGAGAATAAGTGAGATACACAAACCCAGACATTGCCACCAGGTTTCTTTCTGTCCTTGTCCCTGTGATGACTAATGTGCCTAGGGTGGAACGTGCCAATGCCTATCCTCACCTTCCTGAGTCATACTTGGGGAGTATTGTTGGGGCTTCTCGTGGCTCCAGGAAGAAAACACACTGATCAGAAAGACAAAGGCTAGGAAACAGCAGCAAGTACAAACCAGAGAGATGGGTGTTCAGAATTTAGACCCTGGCAGGGATCTTGTGCTTCTGAACTCGGAGGAAGGCAGTGGAGAATGAGGCCTTTCCGTTCAGCCCCATTAACGTCTACTCGGCAGGAATTGCTTCCATGTTCTGGTGACTCACTGGCTATCTCTTAGGTTTTGGAATTGCTGTGAGTTTTCATCTTTTTTGTATGCCTCTGCATGTCATTGTGCAGGAAAGTTGGGGGAATTTATCTGGCACAGGATATACCTTTCATAAGCTACTGAGATAAATGGTTAGTTTTCTAGATTATGTATGTCTTCATTTTTGGATCAAAAATTTTTAAGTCAGATTTATATCCCTAAAAAAAGTCAGGTGGCAACACATTGTACTTATTTTAATGATAGAAGTACTTTATTCACTCAGAAGAAATGTTTTAATCAATTAAATATTAGTAAAGAACGTATTTACTGATTTACAGAAAGATTTAAGATTCTCACTCTCATTTTGTAAATCGATACATTTACCTCTGAATTAAAATTCTGAGAAATCCCAATAAAAATGAGATGATTTGTTCATCAAGGAAAAGAATAAGGACGTAAACAACACTGGACAATGTCAAACCTTGATATAGGTCATGGTTATCTAGCTCTGGGTCCGGCGGTAATGCCAGGCCATCGTGAAATCAGCCCTCAACACGTGAACCCCCAAAGGAACCACAGGAGACACGAAGCGTGTGATTATCTGAGATACATTTGGCCCACGGGACATGGATTCTGGGTAAAGGACTTGGGAGAGCTGCCTCAACCTTGCCTCACATTAGCAATGAGAAATTTTTTGTACCATTACCAAGCCTGTCTGAAGAACATGGAAATGGTGTCTCACAGCCCAGAGAAATCGCCAGTGCAGAGGGGAACTGGCGGGGAGGGCGCCAGCAGGAGAGCAGGTGGAGTAAACCCACTTCCTTCCACAAAGACTGCAACAGCCACACCTCACCCAGACAGTGGCCATGGGACGGGGGGTGTCGTGAGGCAGAGAAGGGACACAGGACCACAACCAAGACCCAGAATTCACTTCCGCGGAAGAAAGACTGGCCAGCCTCTTTAGCTGGGCATGTCAGCGGTCATTCCAGAGCATTCAGCTAAGGCAGAGATCAGGGACTCAGATGGACACATCGGAGAGCCAAGGTCCCCGGTCCCGGAGTCTGGCCCCCTCGGGCCCCAGCCGTTCGGAAGATGAGAGCTTGAGATGAAGCTGCAGCCTTCCTGACGAGGCTTCCTGATGAGGGCGTCCACGTGCATCGCGCCCGGCCTGCTCTCAGAACGTGACTGGGCCTGAGGCCTCGGGGACCACAGTACAGAGAGGGCCACGGGGAGCCCAGCACCCCACACCCACGTCCACATGCTGGGTGTTCAGGGATAACTGACCACAGATGGAAGTCCTCTGCGGAAGGGAGGAGGCGAAGGAGAGGCAGAGCACGGGGCCTACATCATGACGGCGGCCTAGGACGCTTAACCAGGACAACTGAGATGGATCGCTTTTCAATCCACAGGCCCGTGCTGGGGGCAGTGTCAAATTCACAAGACGAATTCTTCTGCTCTGTGCAAAATGAATGCTGGTTCGTGCGGGTTTACATCCTTGATCTCTTGCTTCGATCCCCCATAAGCCCGCTCTCTCCCCAGCGAGAAGCTCCCAGGACATCTTTCAGGCGGGAGATGGACGAGGAAGAGGCCTCTTGCCCGGGGATGGACGCACCACGATTTTAGCTGCCGTGGAAACCGAGCTGAGTTTCCAAAACACATTCCACGTAAACATTTTCTCCTTGTCGCCCACGTCCAAGTGGTATCTGCGTCTGCCCTCTCCTCCAAGTGGTCTGATGGTTTGGACAGTCAGGGTTCCCTCAGGAGGAGGTAGGTGAACAAAGCCAGTGTCATTCGCAGTTATGCTGACCTTTCAGTGTGCATACTTGACAGCTAAGAGTGGTGAAAGATTAGGGAGGGAGCCAGCACCCTTCAATACGGGATGAATTTAGGCGAAAATCAGCGACGGGGGAGAGAAAGAGCGAGGCAAGCCCAGGCCAGTGTCTGGAGGAGCTTAGGGCTGGGGAATTCGGCCCATGTCAGAGATTAGCAGAAACGCAAATGCCCACGTTGTCACCAGGGCAGGACTGCACCGCCCCTTCCTTCCAGCTCCCAAGGACGAGGCCGTGGGCTCCCTTCAGGGGGAGCAGACCCGGCCGTAGAAGATAATGGTTTGGGTTTGGTTGTGTCTGATGAAAAAGAGAAAAGGGTGATCGGCATTAAATGTCACCCAGGACGGCGCAGACCTGACCGTGCCGGCAGCCCCGCTGGCCCCGACGGCCTGAGTGCCGTTCTCATCCACCTCCACGAGAGTTTTATGGACCACTTTTGACAGGTACAAATTGGGAATTGGGGAGATTCCCGTGAGGTCGGCCTTCTCTTCGTCGAAGATGTCCGTGATGCCCATGTCTTGCAGGATAGAATTGAGATCGTAGCTGTCTTCCAGGGTGAACTGGGGGAAGGAGATGGCCACCCTTTTTTCTGACATATTTTCCGAGCTGCTCCAGGCCACTAGTTTTTCATAGGTGACATTCCTTTCCAGCTACAAGGGGAAGAAAAGAATGTTTAGGGTCAGGTTATGAGCCTGCAAAGAGCGCCTCAATCACCTCCCAGGGCCCGAGCCTATTCCACAGTCAGCAACAATCTTCAAGTCTTTTCCCTACACCTCAAATACCCCGATTTCATTCAAAGCTTCTCCAAGCAGATCTCCTCTTTAGAGGCTACAGGATGGTTTGGGTTCCAGTGCATTCTTTGGCATCTGACGGACTAGTGTCAGTCTACCAAAGGCTCAGTTGATTAAATTGGGTGAGCTTGACCAAGCCTTAATATTGTCAAGTTCACTCTCTATTTCTATAAAATAGAGATAATACCTTCAGGCTCTTGCAAGGATTAAACATAATAATGAACTTAAAGTATTTAAGATAGTGCAGGCATGTGATACACTTTGAATAGTGACTATTATTGTAAGCACTGTCCTGTTTCTCTCTCACTTTCTCTCTCCCTCTGTCTCTGTCTCTGTCTCTTTACCAGCCAGGACAACACGACCCTGAGCTTCCCCAGCCTTTAGTAATTCCCACCTCACAAGCAATCTATTCCAGTATCAGCATCTCCACTGCTGTCAAGGCACAGACCCCAAAGTCTGAAGGGCCTTTCACTGAACTTAGCAAAATAGTCTGAGTAGGAGGCCAGCAGTCAGGATATTCAGGGAAGAGGGAAAGCTATTTCATTTGTAGCAATCCCCCTCAAGTAATTCGAGACACCATGGTCAGGAAAAATACGATGGCAGAGAGCAATGAGATGAGAGAGGAAAGTCCTAGTCCACATTTTCGGCATTTGATCATTTCTAAACAAAGGAAGAATAAATTGCTCATCGAATTCAGATGCTCATATATTTTTGGTATCTCCCTGACAGCTCAGGTGCCTTCCTATCCCAGGATGGTCGATGGTAGATCATGCTGCTCCCCAGAGATCTTGCAGGAAACATGTTGTAGAGATAGGGCGTGAAGACTCACCTCCTCCAGGCCCTTCACGTTGTCTGCAGAGCGAGAGGGCAGCAGGACGAACATGCTGAGCTTGCCCTGGGTGTAGCGCATTTCCAGGATCTGTGCCGTCAGCTCCTCTATGAAGCCGATTCGGAACACGCCCCGTTGATTCATCATCTTCACAGTCTTCTCTTCATTCTGTACAAAGTCACAGGATGGCCAGATCAGCTCACAGACTCACATGGTCCCCAACTTCCCTGAAAACAGGGGTCCATTAAGATGAGCGGGGTCTGTGCCAGTTCTGAGCCACACTGGTGACCCAACCAACCTAAGAGTCCTCTGCCCACTCATCAGTTGACCCTGACCTTGCCAACACTCTCTCTTCCCAGAGTTTTAATGGGTTCTTTAGCTCCCCAGGCATCTGCCCACAGCCCAGCCCTCAGCAACAAGCCTGCAGCTTTCTATTTGCATGCCTTCTCCACCCCAGTCCCTCGGCCTCACATGACCTCCTGGCCCCGCTGGGCTGAATGGTACCACCACAGAGCCAATGAGAGCCTTGGTTACGTGACAATCACCTACATAGTAAATAGCAACACCTATTCCCCGGACTTCCATCACAGGAAAGGCCACAGGCCCTGACACCTTAAACCTCACAATCATCTCACAGTGTGTGGGGAGGCCATCAATGTACAGATTAGGACGTGAATCACCTGACAGAGTGACACACTCCCAAGGGCTGGGTGGGGGTCTACCATTCCCCTTTGCTCCCATTCCACAGCCTGGTGGCTTAGAACATGGGTTTTTGAGGCAAACACCCACAGATGTGGATTTTAATGCATGGATTGAACTAAGTAACTTAACTTTGGCATTTGCTTTCCCTCAACTCCTAAATGGAGATAATAAGAACACCCATACTCAGAATGTTATTTTGGGGAACAAATGGAATCATGCATGGAAAATGCTCAGTGCAGTGCCTGACACAAAAATGCTCACTAAAACTCAGGCACCGATGGTCGTTAAGAGCAAAACGTTCTCATTATAAATTGTAACCCGCAGACCTGAGCTTTAGATGTGAGCATGCCTCCTCTAAGGCATTCGCAGTGGAAACGATGAGTGGAACACCTAGACAATCACGGGCTCTAGTACACAGTACCTCGTTTAGGGAGAAAGGGGCGTCCACTGTGTTTTCACTTTCAAAATAGTTCTCCCACTTGGCCTTGAAGTAGACAGCATTCACCAGCACCAGCACGGTCGCATTGCTGATGGTGTCCTTGCTGAAGAGGTCCTTGATCTTACCTTAGAAGGGCAGGGTGGGCGGAGAACACCCTGAGTATGAATTGTATCAACAGTGTTCGTGTAGACAGGGTTTCTTCTTTAACGCAGCTTCACCTCCCCAGAGCTAAAGAGTGTCTCATTCGAGAATGTCACATTTGAGAACTAACCAGAAAATGACACCAGAGTTGTGGGTGGGGTGGGAGTTGTGGGGGAGGACCCAGGGCAGAGCACTGAAACTGAGGGAATTTCCCAGGGTTCCCTACAGCCTGTGACTGGAACTTGCCATCAGACCTCCTGCACCCCGGTTTATCCTCCACAGCACAGACCCCACCACCGGCGGGCAGGGGGGGATATCATAATGCCCTCGAGAAAAAGAACTGTGCGTCCACGCCCCGTCTCACGTGTTCACTGGGGCAGAATTTACATGTGCTCACACGTAAACAAACAAAACAAAATGCATAAACGTACGAGGCGGTGAGCTAGGAACTATTTTACGGGGACTTTCACCTGTCCCCTCTCATGCCATCCTAAGCATTTTAACTGCTTGACACGTGCAAAAGGAGTTTGTATTCAGTCCACACGTGTGAGCCTCTGGTCGCTGACGGCCTAGCCATCTGGACAGCTGAGCTCGCTTGTTCTCTCTTAAATGGCAAAGGATACCGGCTACAAAGCCTTTGGTATGTCTTACCTTGGGACTGAGATTCAACCCAGAAGTTAATCTCTTGCCTGGAGTTTTCAGTGTCGTTCCGGAAGTTAACACTCTCAATCGTTGTGTGATAAAACTGAATCACGCCCTCTAAGTATTCCTGTTAAATCACAACGAACGGAAACAGTAACATCACGTAGCCGTGCGAGTCGTCAGGAGTGGGGCAGTCGTGAGGTGCCCAATGTGAAAGATGTGCCTAGCCATGCCCCCAGGCTTGATCGGCCAGAGACAACTTCGGTTGTTGCAGTGACAGTTTGGAATATAGAACGCTTATTTATGGAGCAGTCCATAGTTACAGTGGCACAAGGCCTTCCTACTAGATGTCCTCGTAATCTGGACATTTCATTTGTAGAGACCTCACAAGTTAAATATCAAGTAACTTGAATGATTTAACTGTAAAATGCTTCTGTTTTTAAGAATTAAAACCTGTTTAATGGTCACAGAGTTGCTGTTTGGGGTGAGGAAAATGTTTTGGCAATAGGACGATGACTCCACAACATTGTGAATGTAATTTATGCCTCCGAATTGTCTACTTAAACACCGTTCAAGTGGATATTTTTATGTTACAGGTATCTTACAATTTTTTTAAATTAATAATGTAATAGACCAAAACCCACTGATTTGTACATTTTAATAGGTCAATTGCGTGATATGTTCATGTATACCTCAATAAAGCTAGTTTTGCTTTTAAAGCATATGAAATCATATTTCCATTGTAAGAGAACTATTGATTTTGGTCCAAGGAGGCTCCCTGCTCCCCTTATGAGGTCAGTCCTGAGCAAGGGTGTCACACATGTGCCCTTGGTCACACCCCTCATGTTTAGTGTCATGTATGTGGCTCCTTCTAGTGGTGACAGAGAAAACTGAAGCCCAGAGTCCGATGACTCTTGCTCCAAGTACAAAGCAGTGCCGCCGCGGTGACAAGACACATGCCTTTTGATTCCAAATGCGGTCCCCTTCTGCTACACCAACACCGCTTCTTAAGTCTTAGCTACGATTTCTCTGGTGGCGTGCCCGATCGTGGCGCCAAAGGTGGTTTTAGAGAAGTGACTCGGAGGGCGGGGATGCGGCGGGGGCAACAGGAAAGAAGCCACCAAGGGCACCACCAGGCACCTTGATTGGGAAAGACATCACAAGAACACCATTTCCAAACCCACGCATGCTCCAAAGGCTCTCAGTCACGTGACCCTCTTTCCACCCACAAGAAGTCTCCTGAACTTCTCAAGTTGCAAACTGCGGGAAGGACAACAGGAGGTGTGGGGGAGAGGTGGGCCCCGGCCATCCCCCCATCCTCAGTGCCTCGTCCTGTCCGAGGGGTTTGTGCCCTGGATGGCAGGTGAGTAACCCGGTGACTCACTGCATTTTAAGTACTATGCGGTATGAGAGTCCTCAACACCATCCGTGCCTAACTCACCTGACGGATTGGAAATTCCTGCTCTCCGTAAAGCCTGTTGGCGATACTCAGGGTGTAATCAGCCTTGATCCTATCTAATTTGGATTGAAGCTGCCCGAAGTAGCAACTGAGAAGTCCAACCTCGTCGTTTGAAGACTCCACCTAATAGAAGAAGACACAAAATGTGATCTTATCAGGAGTGAAACGCCACTAAAGCAAGTTGTCATTTCACTGTTACCAGGTGGGGGAGCAAGCTGAGAAGAAGAGGGGAAGGACACGGGCCAAGGGGTCCCAGTGGGCAGTCAGGCCGCCACATGGGCGTAAGCCCAGCGGGGGCAAATAGGACTGCGGTCCCGGAAATAGGGCTGGGGCCTCGGCAATGCGGCTGGGGCCTCGGCAATGCGGCTGGGGCCTCGGAAATAGGGCTGGGGCCTCGGCAATGCGGCTGGGGCCTCAGCAATGCGGCTGGGGCCTCGGAAATAGGACTGGAGCCTCTGCAATGCGGCTGGGGCCTCGGAAATAGGACTGGGGCCTCTGCAATGCG
>PVJL010007180.1:0-81546 GCA_004026885.1 Lyroderma lyra
AAAAAAAAAAAAAAAAAAAAAAAAAAAAAAAAAAAAAAAAAAAAAAAAAAAAAAAAAAAAAAAAAAAAAAAAAAAAAAAAAAAAAAAAAAAAAAAAAAAAAAAAAAAAAAAAAAAAAAAAAAAAAATGTAACCATGGAAATCAAGAAATGGCAAAAAGTCTTATAATGGCAAACAAAACAAAGCCCAATAGCAAAGATGGAAATGTGAACCAGATATAACAGAGAGAATAGTAAGACCCCATGCCTTTAAAAAAAGATTCTTGAGTAAGACGTTAAATTACCTATCAAATATGAGAGAGGATTTTGACTCAATTGTACTTAGATTTTAAGGGTCAGGGTGACCCCAGATGGTATGTGGGTTGAAATTAATTCAGCAACGTTTATTAAGCACCTCTTATATGTCAGACTGTCTTCTAGGTCTTTGGGGTCATCAATAAACAAAACCAAGGCACCTGACCCATACCATGCTCTTATCATGCCATGGTTAGGGACCATGTCAGGTGCTTACAAGCATCATTGACTTTAACTTTCACCTCTCAGCAGGGAGAGGAGTCCAGAGATTAAGTGACTTGCCAAAGGCTGCATAGCAATAATTGGCACTACAAAGGCCACACTCTGAAGCTCTTCACTGGATCATTGTCCAGCTCCTTGGTTTGAGATGGGTAAAAATATAACCTCATTTTATTGATGAACCAACTTGGCCCTGAGAGATAACATGGGTTGCTAAAATATGTTCATGCTAAGTGAAAAAATGAACCATATCTCACATGCTCAGGTGGTTCTTCTCCACTGTCCCGTATTGTTGCCTTTACCTCTGCAAAACTAGATATGAAATGCAACCTGTATTTATAGTTTTGTAAAATGTAATTTAGAAGTTAAAACTGTGTAAATACACCATAACAGTGTCTTCATGAGATGATACTGATATGTCATAATGAGTTTGGAATACCATGATTTAAAGAAAAAAAAGAGAGTATTGGAGAGTTGTACTTGATCCTTGATTTTCAAGATAGGCCCAAGAGTTTCCAAAATATACTGCTACATTTGAATAGGGTATTTTGTTATTGTTATTAATATTTTTACAACTTTTTCTTTCAAATTTGAAATAGTGTTTTAGGTATTCACAGAATTTAGCACAAAGAAAAAAACAGACGAATCAAATAAAAAATTATTAAGCTATCAGTAACATACTAAATTATTCGGGTGGGTGGGAAAGCACTTAAGAATAACCACAATATGAAAGATTCACATAATTCTCTTTAAGTGGTTCACATTTCCTTGTCCTTATTACTTCTCCCATCCCTACAAGTTAATAGAAAACAGGACATGTGGTGTGTATGAGCGTGTGTGTGTGTGTGTGTGTGTGTGTGGGCACAGGATATTACATTTGTGTATCCATGGATTGGTTATTTTATTCAGTTTATTTGAAATTCAGGAAAGCAAGAAACACATTTAACTTTTAAGCATCATGGGAATAGGTCACATAATACAGTCAGGAACCTCTCATAACAAATTAAATATAGCCAGGTGTGAGGGAAAATAAATTCCATATGTTTCAAAATGATTTGAGCAGATATAATTTCACTGGAAAATGTAAGTGGAATCTGGACGCCCTTTCATTAAAAAGTTTATTAAACTATAACATATCTGATGGCCATTACTTATCTTAGAATAGGGTGAAGTTACCATTGTGGGTGTTTATTCAACCTTGTTCAAACTGGACTTACAACTTCACTTGCTCAGTGTAGGCTTTTCTTCCTTCATGGGCTGGAATATTTTCTGAGTCCTCATACAATGTCTGGAACCATAAGGAATCTTCTAGAAACATCTTATTCCTGAGAGATGGCAATATGTCTAGGATCTGAAGAAGTAAATGGACACTACTCCAGCTGAAGAGCTTTTACAACAAGGCTGACCCTGTATTAAGCACAGGAGTCTCTCAGTTAACGCACACCCATTCCAGATGAATGTAGTATTATTTCCTCAGTTTTTTTTCCTGGTTGCTTGAGAGTGCCAGTAGCTTGAGTTCTGGTTAACAATGAGTCCACTGTACTTTCATAGATAAGCATATTCCATGCTCATTACAAGCCTATGAGGGTCTATTATTATTTTCTTTGTACAGACATGATAATGAAGAGATTCAGCAACTCACTCAACTTTCCCCAGCCTATAAAGACCAGGACTTGAATCCAGATCTGCCTGGTTGCAAAGCATTTCTATAGGTCATGCTACCTCTCAATAGGGAGAATTATAAGGTGATGAATAAGACAGGTCACAGTGAGAAGAATGCCTAGATAGGAGGAAGGGAGGGTAGAGCAAGGTGTGGACTTGTGGTGAAGGTGGTGGATATACAGGCATTAAGCTACTCAGCTACCTCCTAGTTGGCTAGGTGCGTCCTTGTTGCTTGACCTCAGCTGTCTGCCAGACTTGACCACCAGTCCTGAAGCTGTGTTCCTGAATGGTGCCTTCTGTCCTCCATGAGAGATCTGATGTTTCACTTCGTGCCTTCCATTGTGCTACTGCCCCTGACGACCTCATGCTCAGGCCTGGCTGACTCTGACCTGGCGTGATTAAAGCACCTGCCTTTCTCTCATAGGGTACAAACAATCACTTGTTCTTAAGATACTGCTGGATTTGTGGCTATTTAAGGCACTGTGTTGAGGCTAATTTAGTCTATTGGGAGGAGTGATAGGTCAATTGATCGGTTGATATCTATGATTTGAGAAAAAGGGATATAAAGAGACATGGTATATAATTTCTATTTTTGCACAGGGTAGACAGGACATGGTTCTGCTTTCTGATATATCCTGTAGCTAATCTGACTTAACAAACCATTATTCCTGTATCTTGAATGCACCATACAACTATGGACAGACACTGCACTTGCTGTTGAGAAAACTGAGTTGAATATGACATTATCCTTGTTATACTAATCATTACTTTTTAAGTGCTTGACAGTTTTCAAAACATACTCAAAGACTCTCTTTTGGTCATGTCAACAAACGAGGTACTCAGAATATAGCGGATATTATTATGCATATGCACTACGAAGAAACTAATCTAATGAAAATTCCTTGTAAGTAAAAAAAACAGAAGAAAACCTAAGTAACGGTGGCTTAAACAAGTTGGGGCAGTCCTCAAGGATGCAGTGGCTCAAAAATATTGAGGCTGCTATCTGTCATTCTCCTGGCCTTTTCCTCATATTGGCAAGATGGCTGCTGCTGCTTCAGCCATCAGTCAGCAGAAAAAGAAAAATGTGATGGTGCCTCTATCAGGAGGGCAAAACTTTCTCAGTAATCCCTAGAAAATTTCTGTTCACTCTGCTAGAATAGTGTTACATGGCCACCTCTCATTGCAAGGGAGTTAGAAAATATTTATCTTGGTGCCCCTCCACCCCTGCCAAAAAAAGTCAAGGTTATATTATCATGAGTAGCCAGCTAGTCTATCTAATATGTCACAGATACATCTCCCAGCTAATAGATTGGTTACCTGGGACTGGCTGAAGGTGGGGGTTGGACTGGGGAAGCAATACCATATAAAGAAATACAGTTGAAATCTTGCTTTATAGCTGTCTACTATAAGGCACTATCTTAAGGTAATCCCATTTGGTTTCTAGTTCCCAGAAGCACCAGTGCCCGTGGCAATTTTTTCTAGCAATAGGTTATGATTGTTTACTTGGTATGTGTGTGAATACTTTCTTTCTTTTTTTTCTTTCTTTTTCTTTTTTTTTTTACATAGGACTGTATTTCTATGCATTTTCTAAAATATAATTTAACAGCCCAAAGATAGTGAGCACCTTATACTGTGAATCAGTATTTTTTCACAGGATGTCCTTGACGCTAGCCATGCAGTAGGGTTACAGAATACTGTTGTTAGAACCATGCACTCCTGTGCGTAATGTCTCCACAGCACTGAAGTGAAAGAATGTACGAAGGTACAGCCCCTCAGGTTATCAAGAAATTTCCTGTTGATTCAACAGGGTATGAAGTGACAATCATTGGATATAAACTGTTGGTACCAGGAACACATGTTGAGGATGAGCAGGGCTTAAATTCAGGAATTTAGGGTTTAGAAGAGAACATGCTTCATATTCTCATACTCTCTTCATTAGGAAAAAGATTGTAGTAATAGCTTTCTGGGAGGAGAAGTTACATCTGCTTGGTAATTCCAGGAAGAGTGGAGGGCTAAGACAAAAGGAAAGAGATTGGAGAAGGGCAGTAACATTTATTAGGTGTCAGATAGGTGCCAGGAACTGTGCTTGGGATCTTAAATATATTAACTCACTAAATCCAAAGAACAATCCTATAAGCGGGCATTTCTATTGCGATTTTATAGATAGGAAACTTGAACTTTAGAAAGATTGAGTGAATTTCCCAATGTCAAATAGCACATAGCTAGTGAGT
The DNA here is from genome assembly GCA_004026885.1 of Lyroderma lyra. NCBI lineage: Eukaryota > Metazoa > Chordata > Mammalia > Chiroptera > Megadermatidae > Lyroderma > Lyroderma lyra. The sequence continues at coordinate 4,404 of PVJL010007180.1, forward strand.
TGGGGGTTGGACTTTCCTAATCCCAGAGTTTGCCCCCTGCCCCCACTCAGCCTTGGAGAACTGGTAGAATATCCTGGAAAATACTGCAGCTAGCTAGCTCTTAGGCTGCAAAATGCACTAGACACACTCAAATCTACCAGTTCCAAACATTTCTTTTGCAACTCTGAACAGTTCCTACTTCATTTCATCTCACTGTTTCATTCTATAAAAGCATGATCAGATACCTCCAAATGGCTGCTCTGGTGATTAAATACACCGGAATGGCTGGTATCAACGCTCCCCAGGCTGCCTCTACTTCAGTCCCAGGACAACATCTTTTAGGCCCAGGACATGGGAATCAGTTCATAAACATATTTCAATAGATTAGCTGTTAATATCGTAAGCATTTTCAATGTGTATTACATAATACAATTTTAGAATAATATTAAATCAGAAAAAAAAAGCAGTTGCTTCTCTTTCAATGTGGTATTCTGGATTTATACTAATTTGTACCAAGTAGGCAAAGAATCCCTGAGCATGGCTGAGCAGACTAATGAGGCAGGGGCTAAAGGGATGACCCTGGTAGTAAGTATAAAACAAATCCCAGTTACCTGTGACTTTGCACATTTTACCCCATGTTATGATCATGCTGTGGGAATTTTCCTGTCTAACATAAATTAGTTATATGGTATAGATCATAGGCTCTTGGTGTGCTCCAGACCTAGAAGTCACCTCCTAAATATGTGTGTATGTTTTTAATTTAATGAGTAAATAAATGCATGACATGAGAATGCGTTAAGCAGTGAATGAAGGTTTGGATTCCTGCAGCTTCTCCCTTCCTACAGGGAGTTCCTCCAGCCAATCCATTTGCAGGTAAATTAGGGTTCAGGTTAGGGTTAGGGCCCTTTCTTTATATTTCTTTCGTTTTTCCTTCTTCACTCCATAACGTCAGAGGCTTCAGTTCGGGAAGTGAAGTGAAGGGGATGCCTGTCTGAAGCTAAGATTCTGGATCATTATTGATCTGCACCCCCAGCATTGGGTTCAAATATCATGGAGAATGTAGTTCAAAGCTAGTCCCCTCAGTTTTCCCCACCTGAGCACCCCATATAATGTTTGGGAGTGTGATTGCTTTAATTAATGTATCTTCTAGACGTTGATATAGCCAGCCACCATTTCCTTTTCAAACAAGAATTGTTATTCCCTTTAACAGTATTTGCAGCTGCTCTCTTTTGGGTACCTATGGTTAACCCCGCTGCTTAATGAGTTGACTGCTAGTGATAGGCACAAATGGGATTTGGGTGGGTGTGATTTTTGTCACACAGTGAAATAGTTATTTTCCTTATTCTGAGAAGTGTTGCAAGGTTTTAAGCCTAGGTTTCCTCCTTCTCTTCTGCCTTCTGCACCACCTATAACACAGCTTGGCTCAGCTGTTGTATATTAAAGCTAAGTTTCAACGCCACCCTTGTGATGTGTGACCTGTAGTCTCACCAGATTCCCTGCTCAGAAGGGTTTCACACTTGGTTTAATGCCCTATAGTCACCATTTTGAAATCTTAAACTCTTAATAATTTTTTGAAAAGGGGACTTGCATTTTAATTTGCAGCGGGCAAATTACATAGCTGATTTTGCCTAGATTTTCTACTGATAAATCACCAAAAGAAAATGGTTGGGGAAAATGAGACTAGGAGGTTATAAATTTATAATCTCAGAGACTTGTACACCACAATCAGACACAAGAGAAATGATTAGTGAGAGTTGAGGTGAGGAGCAGGACATACAGTTTTTTAACTTGCGAGTCACACTTTTGCATCAGGCTTAATTATGGGGTTTATAAAGTGATTTCCCTGAATAGAAATAAGTTTATAGTCATGTCATTTTAAAAAGGTTTTCCAAAACCAAATATTAATGGTTTTTAGAGTTCTGGGTTATTCATTCCTGACCCCACCACCACCTTTTCCCATAAGCTCAGATAATCACGGGTCAATGGCAGACCTATTGGGGAAGACCAGAGTAACTGGGGACATGGCTGTCACCATCCCAGTGTGAAGCTGTTAACTCTTTTTCCCAAATGTCCTTCCAATCTGCCTACTTGCCATACAGTGTATATGGAAAACTAACAGGATAGATTAAAGGGACAGTTGAAAGCAGAGGGGAGTTTGCTTCATTTTCCATTTGGGATTTACCTCAAAGCGTGGCCTCAACACCGCTATGGGCAGCCAAAGTGAAATAAAATTGGTAATTGGAAAAAATAACTGATGAGTCTGATGGGTGAATGTGAGCAAGAGAGGGTTGTATTCATAGATTTGGGCATCAAATGGCCTTGTTGGGCAGACTTCTGGGACAAGACAGGAGTCACCATCAGCCGGCAGGGTAGATAAGAATGGCACTATGAGCTGAAGATAGATCATGATGGCAGAGAGACCCGGATCTATGGAAAAGAGACTCGAATTCACCAGCTACATATGCCAACGTGGCCAGCAAACAAATGACACTTAGGAAGACAGAGAGTAGAAGGAGGAAGGAATATAATTGTGGAGGATCGAACATTTATCTGAAAGAGACAGCTGCACACGAGTTATGATTAGTGAACCAGGTTAGGTTGCCCTGCTGCCCTAGGGGATGGTGTATGAGGAAGATCAGAGCAGATGCAAGAATAGAGCTTATTATATATTAATAGATTACAATGCTGATAAAACAACAATATGCAGATTTCCTCATTTCTAAATTAACCATAAAACTGGATAATCGAAGGAAAGTAAATACTATAAACACATCAAATTAAAATATACTCATTCATTTTAGAATAAGCTCATAATTAACTCAACATTCTGTTTCATTTGGGTGAGAAAACTTGCTCTGAGGTTCTTTTTCCCCTTCATGTACAAAGTGGTTTTTGGTGGCTGCTCTGTGAAAATCTCATTACTATTAATATTTAGAAGGAATGAGACCTGGAGGGAAGTGCCAGAGGGTAGGTCCATGAATTACTGGATTTCTTACTGCCACAGACGATAGTGGAGGAATCCTGGTAGGTTTGATTACACTGACTTGGTGGAAGAATTTTAAAAGTTACCGAGAGTGCTCAGGCTTCAGAATGGAGAAGGATCTCAGGAGAAGGTGAGAAAAAGGACCGCTTTCTCCCCGCCCCCATTCTGGGATACATGAATGATCAGTAACATCCTCTTCTCTGCCTCGGAAGTAACTAACATAGGCAGCAGCCCTCTATGACCAGACAGTATTGCATTTTATCAAGGCAACTGGTAGAAGCAATACTGATGTCCTTGCATTTGTTTAACTACCTTTGGTGCATCTGAGTTGGCAATGTGGAACACTACACAGGTAGAGATTCTGTGATGCTTCATGTCCTCATTATGTTATTATTGAAGTATTATTCCTATTATGGATTCAGCTCTAAATCAGGCTTGTCGAATGTGTGGGGCTGTCAGTAGGGCTTTAGTCTCTAGCATGGGATAGAGTATTTATTCCCTCAGCCAATATTTCTTGGGCATCTATGTTTCAGATACTGTTAAAAATACTGGAGTATTTTAATGTATGGAAAGACAATTCTACTCTTTCCTCCTTTTGGTACTTTCTCAACACACCAATCTCTTCTGCTTTACTTATACATAATTAAAATGATACATAATGACTAAGAAAGAAAGTAAGAATAGGTCTGATGTTTAAGGCTATAGGAAGGACCACTGTATAAGATGATCTATCCTGAGAGAGACTCCTTAGTCTTCGGGAAGCCATCTTATTTTGCCATTAGCTGGAATAAAGAAATCTTTCTTGACATTTTTCCTTGGACTTTGTATTTATTGTTGAACCATGGTCTTTGGGATTTTGTCTTTATAGTTAAAAGGTGTGTGGTGGTAGTGGTGGTTGTCATCGTGGTGTGTGTGTGTGTGTGTGTGTGTGTGTGTGTGTGTTTGTAAGACTTGGGTGTCAACAGTGGGGAAGAGGTAGTATGAGTGTGATAGGCTAAGAGTACTGATCATTTAGCAATGGAGAGTATTATAGGATGACATAGAAGGATTAGAAGAAAGGAACTGTCTTAAAAATGTGGTTAAAATGCATACATTTCCTGTACACTATTAGGCAGTCCATACGTAACTTTTTCAAGAGTCACTTTCAGATAAAAACAGTGAATCTATATTGTGCCTTCACAATTTGCTTTAAAAGATACCTGAATCCTTTCTGACCATTCTATCAATTGTATCTTGCCAAAATGATAGCAATTTTACTGTTTATTCTGATTATACTTTTTACTATCAAATAATATTATGCCAAACTTCCTCATACACAGATATTTGCATACTTTTTTGATGGTTTTTCTTAGAATAGATTTTTATAGGTAGGACTTCTGCATGGAAATTTTGCACAATAAATTGTGTTCTTTAGAAAAATGTTGGCCTTTATTGTTGGGCCTAATTATGTAAGAAAATTCATTTCCTACCAACCACACCAGCCTATGGTCAATTTTTAAAACAACTTTACCAGTTTTCATTTGCATTTCTTTAATCACTAAAGAAGTTAATATTTATGTATTTACTGGTTGTTAGTATTTTTACTTTATAAAATTGCTTTTTTAAAAAAAATTATCTATTTTCCCCTTAGGTTTATAGTATTGTCAATAATAACATTCTGAATGCATTTAAAAAAATTCTACCAAATCCTTTTAAACCTTATCATGGCCTTCTGAAATGGTTAAGATACATTTTATTGCTTTTATTGGAAAGATAGTGAAGCTGAGCCAGCTTTCTCATAATAACAAGCTAGTGGTGGAAGCAATCACAGAATCCTGGTCTCATCTATTCCTTTTGCTTCCCCTATGCCCTGCATCCTAGCAACCACCCTAGTAGACAAGAGCACCTGTTAGCAATAACTGTAATTGAACATGAAGAGTATCCCATAAAAGAAGATAAGCTGATATGAATGACTTCACATGAAAAGTGGCCCAATTCCTAGAAATGCAGCTCCCTGGACAGCTGATAAGTGTCATAAGGAAAAGGAGACTTAAAAAGAAAATGGAAGAAATCAACTCCTCCAAACTACATCTGACGAACTAGGCATTTCCTTGGTCTGGGTTAATAGCTGTACTTTATAATGTCATATATGAGCTACTCAGGTAAAATTCCAAAGCCAAAGGAACAGAAATAAAAGAGGTCTAGATCAATTTACAACTATGTCAGTTTGCAGTGGGAGAAATTTTGTGTCAGTAAGGTGGGTTATTTAGAAAGCTTTTAAAAGTCCTAATTTCTAAATAATACAGAACACTCAAGGTGCCCAAAGTTGTATATATGTTGAAGAATTTGACGGTTGTGTGAGGGAAGATGGTTCTAAACCAAACTATATCCAATCCCATTGAACAAGTTTTATTGTTGAAACTAAAGGAGAAAGAGAAACAGAGAAATTTATGGCTTTGTTTACATTAAATTATTTGGTAGTTAATACTAAGTACTTCTGAAAATTTTTCTATTTCATAATTGTTCCTTAAAGATATTCTTATATTAAAATATAGTAAGTGGTCAGAGGAAGACCTTACTGTTGTTAAATTAGTTTAAATAAACTCAAAGCCAAACAATAGTGTAGCATTTTAGAAAGACCATTTTATATATGTGCTAGCAATAAACTTAAGGAAATTTCCTTTGGGAAAGAGGGAATAATGCCAGAAATAATTGTTACATATAAAGTGGTTTCAGGAAAAGATTATTAACTCACAATTGCCCTACAGACATATATAAATACTGAGGAAGTCTGAATTCCATTGGGATTTTCATCACTTAGTCCATAGTGTTAGCAAAGAAATCTAAAATCTCCCTATTAGCCTTCGTAGTGGGGCTCAAAGGAAATATAAACCAGATGAGGTCTGTTTCCTGAGACTCTGAGCTGAAGCTGTCGGGGAGGTCCCAGGCATGAGGGGAAGGGAGAATGCACAACTGCACTCAGAGTAGTCTAAACTTACCAAGTCCTGACACGGAGAATAATGAGTGTTATTTACTCTAGTGACTACTTGGCTGATAGAAAATGTAAGATCAACCAGATGGCTTTGAAGCTTAATTTACTATCTTCTGGATTCACATTATATTTATTTGAGAAGGAAGCATAGCCAAAGGCTCTTATTTATTTTGCTGTGACCAAAGCTAAAGGAAGCTAAAGTGGATTTTTGAAGCATCTATTACCTGCTAAATGCACATTACCCATTAGGTTATGGGGTTGTGTTCCGGCCCCAAGTCATTTTGATGGCAAGTCAGATTAGAGTAAAATTTATTACAGATGAAAGAGAGTGTCAGTTTCTAGTGAAGTGGCTCCTCCAGAGTGCTTACAAAAAGGAAGGAAAAGGAGAATGTGATACAAAGGGAAGAGGTAATCTTTTTAGGGTTGTGCGTAAGAATGTGTCCTTCTAAAATAATTTAAAACCAAACCAAACAACTCATTAAGCATTTACTGGGTATCTGTGCCAGGCACAGCTCTCTGTATGGTGGCGAAGAACAGATGATTAACATAGGCCAGTGAGAAGCACTCCCTACGTAGTCGTGAAGCCCTTAAAAATAAAAAGTTACATTACCTATTTGAGCAGGATGAGTTTTAGAGAATTTAACATAGTGGAATATAAAAGTGTGACCAACAGTTGTTTTGAAGAAACAGACTTAGGGAATGGGAGATGAACTCTTGTATTTCTAAGGACTGAGTTTTATCCCCAAGCAAGATGGAAAAGTCCTTTTGTGTTTCCAAAGATTTAAACTCTACAGCACTTGCCAATAAAATTTTAATTCCTGTAGCAGTGGAAAACTGACAGGGTGGATGGGGTACGGTGGTGCGCAAGGAAGGGGCTCCAGGGCTGAGTATTCCCCTGAATGGCAGAAATGAGTCCTTGAGTGGGATGCCTTCCGCCCTTTGTCTAAGCAAGGTGAAGAGAACAGCATGTCAAATGGAGAATGCCTGCACTAATGTGTGTTGAAGGTGTGGGGGTGAAGGTCCCTGGGGATAATGATCCCTGTGGCCATGCTGGCATGGAGAAATGAAACCACTAAAGAAGTCCCAGGCCACTCCATGGATTATGCTGGTCAAAGAAGAGGCTAGGCAAAGACGACAAGCTTCAGACTAAGCCACAGCACAAGACCCCAGTATTTTCCTTACCTATACCATCCCAGAAGATAAGCAAGAACAACAGAGCAGCAAAACCCAGGAAGTCTCTCGCTGGTGGTGTGCAGCTCCAGTTCAGACAGACAGATTTAGACATGCAGATTCACAGTTACATGTCAGTGTGATAAATTTCATTTTAACAGAGGAATTTCTTCAGGTTATAATACAGCTGGATATAAAAACTTTGTCACGATTGGGGTTGACAGTTACCGAATCTTTCTATCATTTTGTTGGCCTCTGGTAACACTGGCTTCTGCGACATTCAAGTAAAGGAATTTTTCCAGTTGTTGGTGGATTTCTGTGACTAATTTCTTTCTTTGTTTTTTTGTTTTGTGACTAATTTCTCAGAGAGCAACTGGGAGTGTCAGTTGGAGGCTATGTAGCAGAGACTTCTTGTAGAGTATGTCACCTCCTATGCTACATATCTCCAAAGCAGTGAAACTAGATCAGCTGCCTTCAGGAAGACCTCCTAATTTCTGGTTGTTTTACTCAGGGGAGCTGTCTCTCAGTTAAATGAAAAAACATGCAGGGCATATTAAAGGGCAGGGCAGGGTTGTGCAAAACTGGCCCAGATGTGAAGATTTCCATTGTCAGCCTAATCCAGCTTTGTTTTTAATACAGCCACAACCTAGTCACCTTGTTCCATTTTATAGATGCATATTAACCAAGGGAGAAACTGAAATTTAGTTGACCATATTGCCCCTTAACACATCAGTGTCTGGGTGTACTTAAATAATGAGCTTATTTAGGGGCAGATCTGCTAGAATGAGAATGTTACAATGCAACTGCATTCCAGATAATCCAATGGACTACAGACATGGAGGACATTTGCATCTCAAGTTTAATTTAGGTTAAGTGTAAAATCTCTGGTGGTTATATGTAAGATTTAAAATATAAAAGTGTGTGTGTGTGTGTGTGTGTGTGTGTGTGTGTATGAGAGAGAGAGAGAGAGAGAGAAAATGTCCAGAAAAGTACGTAATAGCATTGGGTGATAGGAAAGAACTATTTGGTAGATTCTATTCATTTAAAAAAGTAGGAACATTGAAGGACTATTTATTCTTCTTTCTATAGTAAAGTTTTTTGTAATGAAAAATGTTACTATTTTGTGTAATGTTGAGCAACCCTCTCAACCTTTTTGCTGTGTTAATGTCTCTACATTATTACTTTTATTTGCAGAGCTTGTAACGTTGAGCAACTTTTAATGAGTTATCAGCAAACACTAAAAATAAAAAGAACTTTGATTGAATTTCATAAGCTGTTTAAGATTCCTGTGTTCTACAGATTGCAAAGAATGTTTATACTTCCATTAATAAATTCTATCAAACAGATGACAGGTACCAATTAAAAGCAATCACAAGGCATACTCTTTCCATAACACCTGAAGTAGAATCTTTAAATACTGGTTTGTACCATTGTTACCTGGATGGGATATCTTTGAGCCTCAACAAATTCTACCTTCTGTGAGATTTGCACTATTCCAGTGCAGATCCAATGCAGGAGAGTGCGAGGAGGTAGAAACAGATTTTTGGTGTTTGTGGAAGTGTGGAGAAGCATGAGGTGTGGTTCAAGCTGCTCAGACAGTAGATAATCTGCTTTAGGTGGGAAGACTGAGCTGTGGCAACAGATACATCCCCACATACATGGTAAAATGGCTCAGGTACAGTAGAATTTTGCTTTTTCCTTACCTAAACTCTTAACAGATATTTCTGGCTACAAGTAGGCTCTCATCCAGGCAGAGTCATTAAGATGCAAGCACCTTCTATTTTATGACCTCACCATCATTGTCACCTTTAGTACTCAGCCTGTAAGTGTTCTTCTTAAAAGGAAAATGGTGTACATTATTTCTACTCACATTCTGTTGACTAGAATTCAGTCATAGGGGCATATCTGACTCATGGGAAGTTGGGAAATAATAACTGTGCTGAGAGTTTAGCAGTACAAGAAAATAGGAATTTGAAGGTTGTCCTAATATCCAAGTATGATTCCCACCAGATAATTTCTTTTGGAGAAGAACATTTGGAAAAGGCTTACCTATGGTTCTGCATTGGGAATATTATGTCTTGGGTGGAGTCGACTGTGTGTCCCAAGGAAAGGAAGTAACAATTACTGCAGATTTTCTGGGGACGTACCTTAGTTCAGATGACCTTCTGCTATTTCAGTGCTTTCCATTGGCTCTATTTTCTTATGAGAACTATCAACCGCACTTCTATCCTATGGGGCAAATCACATGTACTCTGAGTGGATATAGTTTGTTTGGCAATATATTTTTATTTTAAATACTTGTGACTATATACTATACATTATATCTGGTCAACCTAATGTATAGTATATAGTCACAAGTATATAAAATAAAAATTAGGTTGACCAGACATACCATTTTAAATGGGACTGAAAACAGTGGTATTGTCTTATTTAAAATGATACACATGGTCAGCCTACTCTCACTGGGCTAAATTCAAGGTGTTAGTAGGCTGACCATATGTACCATATGAAATGGGACAGTAACCATTGTGTTTTCTGTCCCATTTAAAATGGTACATCTGGTTAGCCTAATTATACATACAGATATGTATAATATGGTATTAATATATACACACATTATAATATGTCTTTTTATACAGTTTCTATAAAATATAGACTAAAGAAAGGTCCTAAATGCCCTTTACCACTTATTCAGTCAAACATTTGGTCGACTTTCCTACTTTCAAAGTCATATAGAAGGTGTTTAAATCCGCCTTGGAAATTTATCTTACTATTCAACAACATATGAATTTTGAGAATCTTTCTTATCAATAACTAACCCCTCTATTTCAGTGAGAGTTACGACCACCTCTCTCTGAATCTAGGAGGCAGGTGCTTGCATAAGACAGTGGATTTGCCTTGGAAAGGGCCCCAGCCAATGAGGTTTTGTATGAGCCTGTGGTTGAGTGGGAGTGGTGAGGATGGAGAGTGGGAGAGCTGACCCTGAGTCCTGGGCCCCAAAACTAGTGTCTGAGCTCTATGCAACAGGGCAGAGAAGCTGAAGACATGGTGTTCCAAAGACACTCTGGAGCTACAGAGCCATAGGTGACAACAATGAGGAGCAAGAACTTGCTCCCTTCCCTGGCTCCCTGCCATGATGCTGATGTGAAATCTCAGAGTGTGCAATATACCTCAAAGCCACTTTTGGAATCCCTGGAAAAGAGTATTCTTGGCCCAGATATCTGTTTTAAAATGTACCTTAGATTTTCTTTTTATTCTGGTCCAGTGAGGCCAACAGATTGGTTGATTGCTTTTACAAAACAAACTGGAGTCTGAGAAAGGCAGTAGATATGAATACTGGCTCTGAACTGGTTAGTTTGCACATAAAAGGCGTGCTCCTAGGCAAGCTTTTTGCTCTCTCTAGAAAATAGCTAACTCAGGGAGGGGCAGTCCTTCTCAGTTCCACAAAGTTCCAAGATGTCCAAGCATCATAAAATTATAGAAAATTATTTTTAAAATTATTCATATAACACTCAGGTTTTCATGGAAGGCATTGGAATCACTGGCCCTGGGGTGATGCCACACTCGATTGTCTTCAGTGGCAGTAAATGTAATCCTGAGGCACCTCGAGAGAGTTCCAGCACTGGGTGAGTAATGCTCTGACTAGTCTCTGGAAGTTTCATATTGAGAGGAGGCACACATTTGTGATATCTGAGTTAATGGCTCTTAGGTCTTAATGTGGTCCCTTTGGTGCACACGGGCTCAAGAGGCCTATTTATACAGGTGACCAATATCCTTCCTGCAATAATTTGATTATTTCCCTTTAGCCACAGATCTACTGGAGATAGAGAAGTAGTTGCTAACATTTATTTTCACATTTTGTACATTTGTAGACTTCTTTGTGCCTTAGATGGCTTTTTTTTCAAGGTGCTTAATCCTAACTTTCTTAGTTTTTTCTCCTGAGCCTGTTTTCCTGAGCTTCAAAAAAGTGTCATTGCCTCCATTCGTAAAGAGGGGAATTAAAAAAGAGAACTTAACTGCTGATAATGAAATTGCACTTCAGGAGGGACTGCTCTTCCCTTAGGCACATGTTTGTATTTTAGGTGAGGGTTTTGGAGCAAACCTAGTGGATCTGGTATTAGCTTTGCTCCCACCCATTCTGCAATAAGAAATATATACAAATTTGTGGGGCTGGGACAGACGAGCTATTATAGAATTAGGAGCAGTGAGGGGGCCCAGAAACTCATGAGGGAGTTGAATCTATAAGGAAAGGAGATGAACAGTGTGAGCATGACTGAAAAACTTGTGTGATTTTCTTTTCTTTTCTTTCTTTTTTTTTTTTTTAAAGTGGTGAAACAAAAAGATAGTTTATGGAAGGGAAAGTACACTCCAAAGAGGGAGGAGTGGGCTCGAGCAAAGAAAGTGGCTCAGGAGCCTTGTGTGATTTTCTGAGGTAAAACTTGGATTAAATTTGGATTTTATATAAATAATCAGTAATTTTTAAAATATAAGTGTGTCCCAGACAACACTGAGGCATTTTATCTGGCAATTCACCTCCATCCCCATCCTGCAAATATGGGCTTAAAGTGCTGTTTCCATAGATGAAAAGGTAAAGTGACCCAAGTAACAGGAAGATTGAAGGCAAGTTCTGCAATCTAAGTCGCACCTTTATTGCCCAATTCTCATTTATACTGATAAACTCAGTGCAAGATTTTCTAGTCATTATGCTTTTCTTTTTCTGACGATACAGAAAAATAATGACAAAGGGAAATTGAGATGGCACTTCCTGCCTATAGTTAGGATTCCTTGAACACTAGGGAGATGTTGAGAGCAAAATTTTGCATAAATGCAATTATAAAGTGACTCATGCCATCTTTTGAAAAATATCTTAAGGTATTAGTTAAAATATGGCATCCTAAGAATATCTTCTCTGAAAACTTAAGGACTTGGGATAGAAAGGATACATGTTGATGTGGAAGACCCCATATATAGTAACAACTTTGAGAAAACAATTGGCAAAAAAATTCAAGGCCTTATTTTCCCAAACCTAGGAGAAATGAGTGGTATCATTTTTTCTTTGGCACAAAGTTATTACATGGAGTGAACACAACCTGGCTTCCATATTCCTAGTCATACATTCTATAGCATTTTACAGTCATTGGGGAAATAATGAAACCACAAACTGGGTGTTACGATCTTCCCAGTGAACTTGCTAAGAGTGGGTGGAGGAAGAGCTGAACTGTGAGAGTCAAACTGAGGTCTGTTATGAATTCCAGAGCTGAGAGGCCCAGGAAGGGCTTCTTCCGGGGCTGTACGGAGAATCTGAGCTCCTCTTATAGAGCACAGATGCTCTATTGGAAGGAAGCAATTCAGATTAGAAGCTGGACAGCCTCCAGGGTTATGAACTTAGAGTTTAAAATATCTGTCTGTGACCCCACCAGCCAGCTAAGATTTCCTGCTGACCCTAGAAATTAAAAAGATTTTAAGTTGGCACAAAAGTTTGCCTCCTCCTCACACTCCAGATGTCTAACTAAGAGTTTCCAGGCTTGGAAACAGGTAGCAAATGTTTTGTGGTTTTGCTGTTGTTAATTAAGGGCTGAGGTCAACACCATGAATAATAGAAATGGCCAAAAATATACCCCTAAATAATACAACTTGAAAGGAGCAAATATGAATTCAGTGAGTTACATAAATGGTGATAGTTAAGAAGAATTAAAAAAGTAAGAGCAGCTGTGTTATTGTTAAATGAAAGAGGCAGCTGGAATCCATAGGATCCCAGTCTGGTCGGTGGTCCAGTAGACTAAATTTTAAAACTGATCGTTAAGTGTTGGGAAATACAAAAACCAAAAGCCAGCTCTACTGGAAGAAGACAGTCATTTGCAGTGAAAACAATATCAACAAAAACGAAATTCCAAACTTGGTAGTTATTTTGAAGAAAAGGTATCTGTTAAAGGATACTTTTTAAAAGGGTATAATCATGACTCATGCAAATATGAAATATACATGTGCCAATGATTTTATTTAACTCATTAATTAGAAAACCCATAGGATATGGCCAGTAGTTCAAAGAAAAATTCAGAGAACTAAGACACACACACACACACACACACACACACACACACACACCACACACAACACAGAGAACTAAAAATAAATGCAAAAGCGGATTTTTACTGAGGGATGAGAGTGGAAAGAAATCAGTTGTATTTCCACTTGGATAGAATTAATTTGCACGCCTAAGGACAAGAATCACTTTCACTGCTATTTGTTACCTGCAAATTATAGAGTTCTAAAATAACTCAAAGACAATGAAAGGTGCAAACCCTAAGCATTCAGAAAACCTGGAATTAGATAAGGCCTAGTTTTCCATTGAAGATATCTTATGATCTTGTTGGTCTATTTCAAAGTCTTTCACAATTTATTCTGACATATGCAACACTTGAAAATATGTCAGGAATATTACTGCATGCCTATTCAATGTCAAACTAGAGCTGGTTCTGTAAGTGTGGTCTCTAATCCAGGAATGGAAGAATCACCTGGAATTTGTTCGAAATGCCATTTCTTCAAGCCCAGCCCCAACCTATTGAATCAGAAAGTCATGTGAACCCTAGCAAGCTGACTTCACAAGTCCTCTGGGTGGTTCTGAAACACACTCAAGTTTTTGAAGCACTGGTAGGTGATCTAACATTGCCTCATTATTAATTAGGATCCAAACTCAGGAAAGTTAAATATTACCTTCTAGAAGAGCAGTTCCCAACCTTTCTGGCACCCAGAACCAGTTTTGTGGAAGACAGTTTTTTCACGGACCCGGGGATTGGTGGTGGGAGATGGTTTTGGGATGATTCAAGTACCAGTTGCAGCTTAATTGTCACCACTCACCACTGCAAACAAATGAGTCTGCAAGCAATTGATTTATTATATCCCTGTGCAATCAAACCTCTCTGCTACTGTTAATCTGTATTTGCAGCCACTCCCCACCATTAGCAACATCGCCTCCAGCTCCACCTCAGATCATCAGACCTTAGATTCTCATAAGGGTAGAGCAATCTAGATCCCTCACATGTGCAGTTCACAATTGGGTTCACGCTCCTATGAGAATCTAATGCCCCCACTGGTCTGACAGGAGGTGGAGCTCAGGCAGTAATGTGAGCAATTAGAAGTGGCTGTAAATGCAGATGAAACTTTTCTCCCTTGCCTGCTGCCCACCTCCTACTGAGTGTGGCCCTGTTCCTAACAGTCTATCGACCAGCACCGGTCCGTTACCTGGAGGTTGGGGACCTCTGTTCTAGAAGATTAGAAGTTGCAGATAATTTTTGTTCAATAGAGATGCAAGTGATTTCTGTTTTGTGGAAAAACAAAACAAAACAGCAAAGGTTGTGATTTTTGCATCTTTTCCTAGCAATTGTATTTTAGCACTTTGATTCATTGATTTTATGTAGCAGTTTCCCCTATCTTTGAACTAGCTTGTCATCTGCTGGTTTCCTTATGAATGAGGCAACTACATTTTGACAAGGGGTCCCTAAATATTTGAGAATCATGCTTTATATAAAGGCATCTGTATATAGTCATTATATTTTGACACATTGCAGCTCAAGTAGGAGGTGCTTTGACCTGTGAAAGGGAATGTAATACAATGGAGGCAATTAAAGGGGTCAGGTCGGGATATAGGACTGGATCTGTTTGGAACTATCATAAATCAGGCCTTTTTCTAAGCTTTTCAGAAAAGTGTGAGTTACATGACTATTGTCCAGTCCTTTCCATGGTTTCCTGGCTGGATTTTCACACTATTCCTTTCTTCCTGCCCCTACTTCCTACCCCTCACCCCTGCCATCACAGACAACACATTTTGCTTTGTCTTCTTAGAGGTCTTCACAAATATCGGTTGAGAATATCATTGATAAAAATGTATTAGGGGCTAGAGAGAAAAACAGAGTTACATTTTTGTGATAGAATAGTAAATAAACCTGAAATGTTTTATCTATGGTCTGCATGGAGTTTCACATAAATATCCCAAGGACACACATTAAGTTTTTACTTGCTTTTGTGAGCAGCTTGGTAGAAAAATGTTTAAGACAGAAAGAGGGTCCTAAGAAGACTTTCTATTTTTGTCAACATTTGCAAAACCCTGAAGGGAAATAGACAATGTATGTAAGGCAGCTTTCTAGGCTGGGAAAACATACCTAGGAGTTCTGAGGAACACTTCTGCTATGCTTTTAAGTGGAGGGGACACTTTCAATTAAATTATAGAATTTTCTATTTGCTCAGATAAAATTAGTCACCAAGATTCAGCAAAGAGCTACAGACATATTTAAAAGGGGAGAGCATGAAGACTATAATGGAAGGTCTTAGAGGTGAGATTGGATTGAAGAAACACAAGCTTCAGAGTGTCATCACCATGAATGTCTTTTAAAATGTGTGCTCCCCAATACCCGCTGTTAATAGAAAAGAGCTGATGGAACCCAATTACAGATAGGAGTATGTACAAATTCCCTTTGGCTTCACCTACATTTGTCTCACGACTCCATTTGCTCCCTGCTCTGGTTCTGTGGTTTCTACACCTATGGTCTCATTAAACACAGTGTCACTGGTACACAGATTAGTTTGGCCTGTAGGGAGTGCAAAACAATTTAATCTTAGTGTTTTTAAATCTCTATTTTTCAACCTTATCTAACATGTGAGTTGGCCATTCTTTCCTAGACTGTGTTGATTTCCTTTTTCTTTTAGATTGCCCCAATTTTAGGTTCAGAGCATACTGTTTTATAATGTAAGAAAATTATTAAATAAACATAGAAACATTATTAAACTCTTACAACAAGAGAAAGAGAAAATTTGGCAAAAAAGCCTTATGAAAACCATAGATTTGAATAAGCTAAGAGGTCATTGAGTCCTCTGTGAACTTGAACCTTCCCGGGAACATGAAATTATCTTGTGTAATGATCCCTACATACATAACGCAAGGCTCTGGCAGATTAACTCAATTTATTCTTTGTGATCTATCTGTCATGGTGGTAATGACATAGGCAGTATGACTCAATGCACAAAATCCTTTCATCTCTGCAAACCATCCTATAATGTAAACCAGAGTGGTTACTCCACTTCCCTCAGTCTCTGTGAGACCTTAACAAGCTAGGTCAACAAGGAAAAGGCCCCCTCAGTGCATAGCTCTCTATAGCAGTGAGCTTCAAAGGCATTGGTGGTATTCCATTCACAACTATTTCTAATTTGGGGCAGATGAACGTATGCAAAACAATTTAGCTATAAGTGGTATTTATATTGCGAAGTCTTTTGTGCCTAAGTACGTCTTTCTTCCTTCCCCCAGTTGTAGTTTGTTTAGAGAAAGAATTTTGGATGTAGGGAGAATGCGTGGTTGGGAGATTGGCTGCGGCCTTCAGGCGGGCAGGCTGGATGTGTGTGGCCTTGGGGAGAGTCTGCTTTGAATGAGAATACTGACTGTGGATTTTGATTGCCACAAAGAATGCTCAAGGGAAGTTATCCACATGTAAATTACTTTGCCTGGAAATGGGGAAGGGGAAGAATTTTTAGAGATGCCCTATAGGGTGTCTTTTGTCTCTTAAAATACATTAATAGTAACTGCATCTCTGTGCAGACTGAGCTAAATGCTTCCCTTCAACACCCCCAAGTTACAAAGTACAGTCTTTTCTTTATTTGTCTAAATCCATTCCTTCTTTATCAACAGTCTAGGAGATGGGAGAGGCAAAACATCTGTGATCGGAAACCTCTTTTCTTATCCCTGACATTTAATTTGAGTGAACATTTTCTTACTCTTACTTTATGAAACCAAATTTTATCAGTTTATTTCTTAGAAATGACTCTCTCGTCTCTTTCTGTTGGTCCATGTCACACTGCTGCCATCTTATTTCAGGTACTATCTCCTTTTGCCGAGAAATCCAGGGAGCTGCCTCCTGGTGTCCACTCTTTTCTAAACGTCAGGACTGGTTCACGTGTTCTTAAAATGCCAGCTGACCAAATCCCTTTCCTGCTCAGATCTGGCACTCCTGCCCTTCAATTAGCAAATATTTGAATGTCCACAGCATGCAAATATTGCTCTAGACCCTGAAGCATTGCTTTTTTTTTTTTTTTTTTTTTTGGTTCTTCCACACATTTTCCAAGCAATTACTCTCCCTATTCTGTCCTGAACGCCCATTGAATTTTTTGATCTACAGTTTGTCCTGAATCACTTATTTCTACCAGAAAAGCCTGCTCCTTTTCTTATCACCTCCTAAATTCCCACTTCTCTTGGAAGGTCTGAGCCACGCCAGCTCCTCTGTGAAGGCTTCCATGAACCTGTTCTGGCCCACATAGGTCTCCTTTCTCCAAACTTACGTAGTATCAATAGTTGACTTCACTCAGTCAGTGGCTTTGTTTACTGTTGAGCATTGACTTTTATTTATTCATGTTTTACTCTCTGTCTCCACTGTGACTATAAATTCCTAGGGAAGAGGAACATGTATTTTTTATTCCTTTTGATATTGCAGTAATCAGAACATAATTGATAGTTAAAAATACATGTTGATTAGTTGGAACAACATATAATTACTATCAAAAGAATATTCTGATATATAAATGAAGAAATCTGTTACTAATCTCATCAGTCACAAAACAAAGAATGAAAAACAAGACTGTGTTTTCAAGGTTAGGAATAATTTTGGAAGAGTTGATGATCTGATTGAGGTCAATTGCACCTTGCGAAATGATGCCAGTAGTTAGTTTTGACATTTGTTTTCACTGAGAGACAAAAGACAGAATGGTCCAATCTTAAATGAGTAAACAAAGCTCATTCAGGTTGTTGGTAGATTTCATGTCCTTCAGCTGCATGACTGAGGACCCCACCTCTTTGCTGGTTGCTGGCTGGAGTCATCCCTCAGGTCCTAGAAGTGCCCATAATTCCTTGTCACAGGGGCTTTTCCAACATGCTTGCTTCATGTAGGCCAACAAGAGACTCCCCAGACTTAAGACTGAGTCTTATATTATAACATAACGTAATCAAGCGAGTGACAGCCCATCATCTTTGCCGTATTCTATAGTCTAGAAGAAAATCACATGTTCTGTCCACATTGGAAAGAAGGGATTACATAGTGTATAGCACCAGTGAGTAGAGATAGTGGAAGTCATTTTACAATTCTGTTTCTACAACATGCTTATGATTTAAAAGTGGTCGATTTTCATAATTTTTATTGCATATTATTATGTAGTGTTCATTATACATTATTATTCCATAATGTTTATTATAAACAGTCTCCCTTCCCTACCATTTACTACTACCTAGAAACAATCATTTTAATATATTTAGTTGATTCTTCCAGTATTTACCTTCATATACCCAAATAGTATACCTGAGTATATGGAATATATCCAAATAATCTGCTTGTATATTTTTTCTGAATTTTAAATCTATACTCATTAATTATTGATTTTCCACTTGAAGAATGCAGATCTTTTCTTTCACTACCCTGCTTTCCTCCATTACACATAAACACTCTTTTCTGCCAATCTTTCTTTCTATTATAGTTATAACTAGGCTGATGTTAAATGGGACAGAAAACAACAGTACTGTCCTGTTTCAAACAGTATGTCTTGTCAGCCTAGTTATAAGTTTGATTAAATCAATATTTGGGATTAATGTCATTATTATTCATAATTTTCCTTCATCTACACTTTTTATTTCCATAATTTTACTTTTGTGTTTTCTTTTAGGATCTAGATTTGTAAATGTACTTTACACTAACTAATTTATGGTCACCATGCTTCCAGTTCAATCAATCTTTGAATATATTCAGATGCATCAAGGATTCTATAAATTTTCTTTCCTTGGAGACATCTCTCCTAGAACCTTCTGGTCTCCACTAAATTGTACAAGTTATTTTCTAAGCCTACTGCATTTCTTTGGTCCTAAGAACTTATTTTACCGTCATCCTCTCACCTTTCTCTTTCGTTCCCTCCCATTTCCTGGATCTCACTTTATTCTCTATTTGATTTACCTTTTTTGTGTAGCTACAGCATATCTTCCAGTAAGTTTCTTAAAAAGAGTACATAGTTGGTACATTTTTTGACACATTGCTTGTCTTCTAATTTCTTTATTTTACCTGATAGCAGATTGGCAATTTGTTTAGGAAAAGGAGTCTAGGTTATAAATCATTTTCCCTCAGAATTTGGAAAACTTTGCTTCTTTTTCTTCTAGCTTTCAATGTTGTTATTAAGATGTCTTTTTCTATTCAGAGTTTTGATGTTTTAGAACCTGATGTTTCTCTCTGGAAGTTTGTAGGAATTTTCTTAGTATTTAGTGTTCTTAAAATTTATATTTTTCACTTTTCTGAAATTTTCTGTTAAGATGCCTTTATGTGTATCTATTTTTGCCCATTGTGCTGAGCATTCATTACAGCCCTTTGAAGCCAGACATTCCTATACTTCAGTTCTGGAGATTTTTCTTAAGCTCTTTCATTTATGATTTTAACCTTTCATTTTTTTCTGTCTTTGGAACATCTATTATTATAATGTTGGACTTTCTTGACTGGTCCTTAGTTTTCTAATGTTTTCTTCTTAAATTGTACTTTAAAAGAAAATCTTTTCAGTGTTCTTTCTGGTAGACTTTCTAAATTTTATCTTCTTAGGTTTGTATTTAATATTTTCATGTTGCTATCACATAGTGAATCTCTAAGAGCTCTTTAATTTTCTGAATTACTAGCAGAATGATCTTATGAATTCTAATAGTAAATAAGACCTAGCCATGCCTATTAGACATCATCATCATAAATATAGTTAAGAGTGGTGTAGTGGAAACATTATAGGACATTGTAAGGTCTTAGTCAAATTTATAGGTCTTGTTAGATGGGAAATACATTTACATATCATTGGATTCTCATCTTATACCAAGACTTCCTTATTAGAAAATATGATTACATAGTTTATTTCAGAAGTCTTTTATTTTAGAAGAAAAAATTAGTGTACACAAAGAACTGAAAAGTCAATCAAGTATTCATTATGGATGTGAGTCTTAGATATAATGTAGCAGTGAGAATAACCTGAACGTAGTGGTCTATGTATGCTTGTAGATCAATTTCTTTTTAAGTTTTGTAGGCCATGACACAGGACCATGAAAGGGACTTGGTATTTCACCACTCTAGATGTCTATGATGCCAAAATTTCTAGTTTTATGTGATTAGATGATATTCTCCTTCTTAGTGGTCATGCATATTTGACCTGTATGATACAGAAATAAGTTAAGAATGGCTTAAAAGAAGAAAACTATAGTCTGTTTTTTTATGTTAAGAAAGAATTTGTGTACATGTAATACCTATGCATTTATAGAATCACTTGAGTGGCAATCTTGTAGTTCTGATAAGAGGTATACTTGATTGATTTAGACATGATTTTAAATGAAATATTACAATGTTTATATAAATTATTATTATACTCAAGAGAACTTTGGGGTTATACTCAATTTATAGGTATAATACTACAGGAGGTTTTAAAACATGTTTGCACAATTTTTTGACATTTCTCTCATTCAGAAGTGGGGTCTAGATTTTCTCCCTGAATCCAAGCTTACCTTAGTGATTGACCCACTGACTGAAAACAGCAGAATTAATGTTATACAACATCTAAGGTTAAGCTAGAAATGATTATACAGCTTTCTCTGGTTCTCTCAAGACATTTGCCTTTTGGGCCAGGAGCCATCATGTGAGAAGTTGGAGGCTGCCATGCTGTGAGGAGCCCAGGCCATCATAGCGGGGCCCTGTGTAGGTAGGTGTTCATGACTGTAATTACAACTACGGTCCCAGATTAGATCTGGTTTCCATAGTTCAATATGTGAGTTAAGATGACTCCAGATGATTTCTTCTCTCTGTACATGAGTCAGCCCCTGACCCCTGGCCTTTGAACATTTCCAGCTAAGGCTCCCAGACAAAGTCATACCCACTGTACATTTCCCAATTCCCAACCCACAGAATCCATGAACATAATGATTAATTTAGCTGTTAAGCTTTAGAGTCATTTGCCATATAGTAATAGATAACTAGAATAAATACAGTATCTTTATGAGAATGATGTCAGTTCATGGAAAGGTTTTGTCTGTTAGACAGATAATTGAAAAAAAAACTAAGATGTAACTTTGTGTAGTTTGAAAAGTTTGGGCATTTTAATTAATTACTGAATTTATAAATAAGAATAAACATTATATAAAACCTCTTAAAACTAAATGTGATAATTTTCTAGATGTAAAAATTGAGTAATGAAAGTAATAAACTGATCTTAAAACCTTAGATAAAACTAGACTTTTGAAACTATTTTTAGTAAATTGCAACTGAATATTGAAACTAAAGTAAGTAAATTTCTGCAGTGTCTTTTTTACATCCAAAAACTGCTATGAAGGACATAAGAAAACTTCAACAAGAGTGATTCCTTTTTATAGCCTCAAGTTTGTATTTTATGTGCATAGAATTTTTTTTCTCTCTTTGAGAACATTAATGTTAGCTAGTCCCTCCACCCCCACCCCAGGCATATTATTCTCCTTGCATGCTCTTTGTGTTCTTCAAGTTAATGTGTTTGTCTATTTGGCCTCTGATTTTTGTTATTTGAGACACCTTTCATTTGCCTGGTGGCCTAAACTGACTGAGCACATTCAAGAATTGGGCATCAAGAAGTTAATTAGGAAAGAAAAAAGTAATTAGAAGTTTTATGTCCAGACTGGGCTTGTCCATCCTGGGTTTTAATAAGGGTAATTTGAGCCTTTTTTTCCCTTTTGAATCTTCACTATTAGTATCTTTAGGTTTCTTCCTTTAGGCAGCCTAAACCCTACAAAATGAAATTTCAACCTCCTACCTGGAGAATATTAGCTTGAATGCCAGCATTTTAGGAATTGAGCAAAGGAAAATGGCTGGAGGTCTCAACATTCAGGTGGTAGCCCTCTAATACCCTTACTTTAAAGTACAATGAGCATAGAGATTCCTATGTCTGAGATACTCTGTTTGACACTTTCTGGTGTTATCAGCTGAGGTCAAGTCTAAGGTCTTTATGTGTCTCACATGACTTGTATGAAGTGGTAGTCTCTCAACAAGGTCTTGGGCCTTAAAGGAATTACTCCCTGTGGTAGTTTCTTAAATACAAATGATAATAATGTCTCATGTGAGTAAAAAAATTCAAGAACATTCTACATGATGTTCTTTGAAAGTGGAGAAGATTAATTCAAACAGGTAAATAACTCAAAAAGAAAACAATTTACATATCTTGAGAAAACCTGTTTACTAAAGCACATATTGATTAAAAACTGATATAGCTCTTGTTTCTAGAATTTGATACATTTATTCCATTTGTACCATTAAAGTAAAGGGGAAATTCTTACCAATTTCTGAATTTAATACCTGCTAACATGCTATTTTGTGTCAGTGACATATGATTGGCATCAAATGCTTGAACACCAGCAGTACAAGCACATTTTTTTCTCTTCTCATTTCTTGTACCAAGCTCTTGATGACACATAAAACATCTTCCTGGGAAGTACATCGATGGTGCTTTTATCATAATTATGAATATTATCATCTAATCTCATCATTTGGGACCTTCCATTTTCTTGCTGCATGGAAGGAATGGTGTTAAGTGACATGGTCTTGAATTGAAAAATAAGTTGAAACTATCTGAACTGACCTTTGACTTAACTATAACTACAGGTTGACTTTTCAGAGATTGTCAATTTCAGAGCAAGACAATATATTTTATTCTTTTAAAACTTTTTCTTCAGAAAACCATTTTACAAAAACTAAAAAATAATCAATAGTTTATATGAAAACAGAACGGTCCATGATCTAATTATAGCTGTGAATGTATTGAGTTTGTTAGGACTTTTTCTAGTGCGTTTAGTTTGGGCAAGGTGACTCTTTGCTGACCTAAGTAGCTCTCCAAAGCTCTTGGGACATTAACTGCTGCCCTGGTAAGGAGATGACCAGCAGCCATGAGGACTCTGCAGTGACGTCATGAAGGAGATTGTTTTGCCTGCTAACACTTGCACCTTTGCTCCTTGGCAACACGCTCTAGCAACAACATAAGCTCTTGGTTGGCAAAGCCAACCCTCTGAGAAGCAACTCGTAGAGAGGCACACCTTAAATTATATTTGTACTTTATTTTTTTCATATCTCTTTAGCATGAAACAATAGTGTGATTAATCTGTCACTAGCTTGGAGTATATCATTTCTTCCTTTGTTTTTAAAGATTTATTCACAGGTAGGTAGGTAGGTAGGTAGGCAGACTGATCAATCTAGTTTTTCAATTTTACTTTCTGCTGCTGAATAAAATTTTGTTGTAGAAATAAACCAAGGTTTATTGGTTCATGCTCTTACTAATGGAAAATTAGATTGTTTCTAATATTTTGCTATTATAAACAATGCTGTAATAAATGTATTTGTTTATGTCTTCTTGATAATACGTGCCAAAGTTTTTTAAGGCAGTGGTTCTCAACAGAAGATGCTTTTGCTCTTAGGGGGCATTTGGCAATGTGTGAGATATTTCATAATGAATTATCATAATGAATACTAAAATGGGCTCTCCTTGGTGAGATAAAAATTATTCAAGTTTCAATAACCTAGGTTTTCATTTTGGTGAAAGAGAACCATATCTCTCTCTCTATGCATGCAGTTCAATATTTCTGCTGCTTTTTTGTTGTGAATTATAAAGGACTTTGCCTCCACTAGGGCGTTAAAAACTGCCTCACAGAATCTTCAGGGTCTGCTGCACACTCTAGGTTTTCTACTAAGTTTACCATTTCCCCAAGGCCCTAATGAAGTTAGAACTAGATCTTCATTATTGTTGTGATATTGTCG
Source organism: Lyroderma lyra (assembly GCA_004026885.1). Taxonomy (NCBI): domain Eukaryota; kingdom Metazoa; phylum Chordata; class Mammalia; order Chiroptera; family Megadermatidae; genus Lyroderma; species Lyroderma lyra. The sequence goes on from PVJL010007180.1 coordinate 28,315, forward strand.
ACCAGCACTGGTATCATAATATATTAGGCCTGGTGTCATCAATTCTGAAAGCTCCCTATAGACTTGGGAGCTGTGGTTGGTTGTTATGGTCGTCGCTTCTTCCTTTTTAAAAAAATTTAATGGTTCCATGAATAAATAAAGTGCTGAGCACTGTAATTTTTTTCTATGATAATGTGCTCCGATTTCTCTGGGTTTATTTAATATAGTAATGTTCTCTTTAGTACTTATTTGACTAAACACTGAACAACACCCTCGTTCAGGATCTTACCTTGATTGCATATGTCAGGTTGCTTCAGCCTGGGACCCTTTTTCACATTACTTTCTTACAGGTTTTCTCCTTTTATAACTCCTGAGTAGATGCTTTTCCTCATAAACTCTTGGTATTTAAAACTAAATGTCCTCTACTTAATAGTTACTTCTCTATATGTTTTTATCAATAAGCCCTGGCACTGCTAGTCATCAGCTGAGCTACTAAGTGCTTATCAGTGACAACAGATAACCATGTTAATATTCCGATGCAACTTTCTCAATGTAGGCAACTTCACTCTTAGATCAAAACTTTGCTTAAACTATAAATAAGTGGATTTGAAATCACATCAAACCAATACGCAAGACCCTTCAGTTTACAGAGCACTTTCCCATTGGTGACCAAACAGCCTTCTCCACGGCTTTCTGATAAGGCATTGTAAGCTTTATTTTATGAATGAGAAAATTAAGGTTCTGGAAAGTTCTGCAACTTGTGTATTATCAGACAGAGGGACTTATTTTGGCTGCTTACTGATATAATAATTATGTGTGACATAACTGTATCTGTACTTAAACTGATGCATTTGAAGAGTTCTCTGGGGTGATTATTTTCTAACTTCCACCCTTCTCTCTTCCACACACTTTGTTATTTCTCTTTAGGAAGCATTGAAATGATGTTAAAGATTCCTTTGTCTTCTCTTTTATGGAGTATTTATTATAGATCTAACATAATATTGAAATCAGTGCCATTCATCTTTGGCTCTTTGGCTTATTAAAATTTGGTTTAAAAAAAAGCCACAGAAATGTCATTGTAATCCAGTTCTTGGAAGTACTAATAGGCAAAAAATCTTTAGTTTTTACTATTTTAACAAAGTTCATGAAATTTCAGTTCACATATGCTGAAGTACAACAGTGGTCAGGAAGTGTCTGTGTTGTTTCATGGGTGATGTGCGCTTTAGGTAGTGATGCTAGCTTGAATGGCCCGAAAGTCTAAGGCTTTAGGGCAGAGCTCTGATATGTCCTGGTTAGAGGTGGGGTATGACCTCAAATCACAAAGATTTCAGATTAATCTATGTTGAATTTCTATCTCCATGAAAGGCTGGCATTCTCAGCTAAGTGGCAAAATGAGCAAATGGGTTTAGGCAGAGAGCAGCATAGGATGTAACTTGGTTTAGGCGGTCTCCAAAGACTCTAAAAAGAACAATTATGTTCAGGGACTTTTCAATACACTGTGGGACTGCTAAAAAATGGGCTCCATCCAAGCCCATTAGCGTGAAAAGGCTAATCCACTATGCCCTAAGGAAGGGTGCTTTGCTCAGAAATGTACCATTCAGTTTCTGTAACTCTGCATGGAAATTCCTTTTAAAGCTGTGCATTTCATAAAATACAGTAATTGCCTTGGGGTGTAATGAATTACAAAAGATGGGAGTAATCACAAGGAAAGAGGATAAAGGAGAGAGGAATGCATAGAAACCTCATTGTTTCCAATGATCATCAAATATAGGTCAGAAAACAAATTCTGCTTTGATGTTTGATGTTTTTATTTTCAAAAAAATTCTGCTTAATGAAGTGTAACCTCAGCAAATGGAAACTAGACTCAATAAAGAGCCAGAGAACTTATTATAGGAAGAGCCTGGGATGAGTCATTTTCATGAAATATTTGAATAGAATCTCAATTCTTATGGTTTCCATAAAACTCTTCCTTAGTTTTACTTTTCTTCCAGTTTGATTAATCTACTGAACTGGGTGTAGACAAGTGAGAATGATTTTACATGGAAATTATGCTCATATCCTCTTGGCAAAATTAAAGGCATCTTTACCATGCATGGTTGGCAATTTGGAAGGGTAGTGTGGTTTGAAGCACACGTCCTACAGACCTGGTTTTAATATTGGCTCTACTGCTTGCTAGCCATGTGATTTTGGCAATAAGCCTCAGGTTTCCAATTTGTAAAATGGGAGTTATTACAATGGTTTACATTGATGTCAAGAGGATATAAGGAAGTAATTTACACCAAGCTCTGATTCATTTAGGATGTATAGGGGGCTGCTATTGTTGTCTTCGGAAATAGTATTAAATGCCCAAAGGAAACTCGTGTGTGTGTGTGTGTGTGTGTGTGTGTGTGTGTGTGTAGCTGGGGGTAGAAGAAGATTTTTTTTCTGGCTATGAATTTCTCCTTTAAATAAAGCTGGAAATTGGACATGTAGCCAGATGTACTAATGTGAGCACTTAAGAGAAGCTGAAGTTCTTAATCTCCATCTTACCTACAACCTTCATTCGGTTTTCTGTAACACCAAGAGCTCTAGTTTTCATCGTTTCTGTAGTTTTAAGATTTTGATAAATAGAAGAGGCAGGACTCCCCTCTGCTTCTTCCCAAGATTCCCAAAGTTAACTCTCCTCTGCCTCGCTTATTCTGCCTGTCAGAAATTATTGGTAACTATGAAGATGTTACCCACAATTCTTGGTAACTCTGAAGAAGTCTCATATATATCAGCAGTTAAGAATGAAACTTTTTCCAGTAGACATGTGCCATAAGCTCAAGGGTTTATTTTGTAAACTGTTCAGTTTAGTTCTGTAGGAAAAAAAAAAGGTTTTCCTCTACTTATCTTGGGTTCATTGACTGAAGCCTTGCAAAGTAGATTGGCAAAAGACAGATTAACAAGAGAAAATAGAGTTTATTATCATGTGCATCATGCATGCACACAAGTATGCTCAATGATGAGTAACTCAAAGGGATGGTTAGAACTTGGGCTTATATAACATCTTTCCTAGCAAAGAACAATAATTTTGTAGAGAATTGACAAGACAAAGGTAAAGGACTTTCTAGGGGTAGTAAATTATAAGAAGGCAAATATGTGGGGAAAATAATGGACGATAAGGGCTAGTTAGCAAGGTTTGTGTGGGTTCTCAGTGCTTCTCATTTCCAGTGATGGTGATAAGGTTGTTAACCCCTTCCTGGCATGGAAAGGCAAATTTATGTTCCGTTTTCAGGCAGGTAAGAAACAGGCAGAGAGCTTGACCTGTGTCTCCTTTTTCTCAATTGCCTTCAGCTCAAAGTAATCCTATGCCAGAGTGGCCTCCTTTGGGGTGACATGCTCTGAAGACCTTCAGTTCATGAGTTAGTGTGAACTCATCTGCAGTTCAGGTGCCATAGAGGTAATTACAATTCTTGGTTGAAAAGTCTTTCTACAAGCTTCTGGAAAACTCATTTGTCCTGGCTTCTTATTGCTATCGGTGTATGCAAATTATCCTATACTTAAAAAGGAAAAGTGAGTACTTATCAAGAAAGTGTCAATAGAGCCAACTTTGGAAGACGTGGCTAAGCTTACACGGCAGCTCTGTCCCCTAAGACAAACTTAGGACAGGGACATAGTCACAATGTGTGTGCATATATGTGAAGGCTGTCCAGAAAGTATCCAGCCATGTAATATGAAAAACAGAGGCATTTATGGCTGGATTTTTTCTGGACAGCCTTCACACACACAGACACAGACACAGACACACACACACACACACACACACACGTATATATGTACAGACACATAACCTTTAAATAGTCTTTTTTTCTTTTCCCATAGTAAAAAATATTCCTTTCTTAATATAGAACCTAAAAAGAAAATTTATCAAATTCTTTTAGGTTCCACATCTGTAAAAAGGAGATAAGCTCACTACAAGCATTGATACAGTGAACTCTACACCATTTTTGAAATGAGCTCCAAGGTTACTGTATGCTGTTTCTGCCCATATTATCTACTCAATTGCTATATATGCATTTTGATTTCCTTTACCTGCACTGAGACAGTTTAATGCTTATTTTTAATATTTAGGTGCATGGCTTCACAGAGCCTTTTATTTTCCATTTTAGTTTATAAAATTTTAGATATTCACCAATATGCCATTATGTACATCTCTAAACCAGCCTTCAAAACATTTCCTCTTGAAAAACTGATATGACTCACTCGGTTGCCTGAAGCAGTTAGTTATACGCTTCCTCTGAACTTCAATGAATACACAGGGAAGAAAGGAAGGGAGGTAAAAAGGAAAAAAGAAAGGAAGAGAAGAGAAGAGAAGAGGTAAGAAGAGACAGGAGTGAGGGAAGAAAATGACATGTTTTTGTTTAGACCCACGGACGTATTTATATTAAGTCTGTCTGCATTTATCATAGATTCTGGGCTCAAGTCTGGTGCTGTGCAAACCAGGGACACTGAGTGAGGCTGTGATGAGAATTTTTTCCCTTTCCTGGTGCATGTTGTCGCCTACAAATGAGGGCTCTTTTACGCTTTCCAAGGTTTGGGAAGAACTCACTAATCAGATTAGCTGTTCCTTGTTCCACCCTCATTCTGAGCTTCTTACATCCCCCTCCCCCGCCTCCAAATGCACTTTTTAAAAACTCACTGGCCTTCATTTTGTCAGGATTGAGACTTCACCAGTCTGAGGATGGAAACTAATAAGTGAACTAAGTTTTATTTCAAAGTTTCACATTTGCATTTTTATTGTAGGGGACAAGGCCTTAAACTACAGAAATAATGTTAATATTCCTGATGTTAGATACTAGAATAAAGATATTTTATGGTGTGACTTCTTAATAGTAAGCTATCACTTAGATAATTACTCTCTGCCATCAATATTATGAGATGGGTCATTGATGTCCCAGTTTTATAGATGATACAGTAGCACTGAGAGTTAAGTGACTTGTCCAAGACACCTTGGATATTTTTATTGAGTCTTATTGAATCTTTTCTTCTGATTTATTTGACAAAAAAGTAAAGACTTAATGATGAAACCCAGCTACCCTCAGTTGTTGTTTTGCTTCTCACAACTTTCCTTGTACCACAACTGCTAGTTTCTTAATAGGGCTCTTGGGTCCAAGATCCTAGGACTGGACTTGTGTTTTGGTCCAGACTCCAATTACATGCACACCTCTTTGCCTGGTCAACTATCAGACCTAGTTCATGGACAGAAATTGTGTATGATTTGTTTGCCATAATATATCCATCTGCGTTGCAAATGAATCTCAAGTGCACTAGCAGACTCTTCTCATGCATGGGAGTATTATTTTACCCATTCCACAGGTTAAGGAAGCTTGAGAAGTTTTGTAGTTTGCTCAAAGTTTTACAGGCTTCTTAAAGCTCCTTGAAGAAATGTATATGAAAATGTTTCTGTTCATAGGCCTACAAATTATATGGAGAATGAACTGTTATAAACATATTCAAATAAGATGTTTATCTCAAGGGCCCTGAGGTCTGTGATCAACAACTTTTAAAGATTAAAAGCAAACCCTGATAACTATGCTGACTCATTCCTCTAGTCTCTGGGTCCCAGGTGTTTGAATAGTTAGTTAACTATGACCCTTTCCTTGCACAGTACCTGTAGATAATGGTTGGTCCAATTTGTCCCCCTGTGAAATTTGTTTCAGTGTTAAGAGATGGGAACTCAAGAGGTGGAGATTTTTGTTTTTGGTGGTAGTGGAGCCTCACAGTGGAGGTGTCCCATTGTGTTCTCCACATAAGCATGTGGCCTGGGTTTGTATTAAAGGAGAGAGTCTATCAAAGAACTGTCTCTCTTCCTTCTCTTCATAAAGAAGTACTTATAAAAAGCTTCTGCACCAAATATCCTGATCCTCTGGAAAAGTGCCAAATCCTCTAGTTCAGCAGTCATTTAAAAACCATGTGTTCTGAAGTCAACATGTGCTGGTGAATACTGCTACAGTTGGAAGCAAGATGAGTTTATAGAAAAAATGTGTTAAAACACAAACATTTATTAATAACTTCAAAGACCTGGAGCTTATAGTAACATCTCCAAAATTACTTTTCCCTTATTTCTGAAGTTTATGGCCTTTAAAAGCACTATACTATTACACAGTAAGGGCATTGTGAGGGGTCCTTATTCGCATGCCATCATGTGTTGGGGTCTTCCTTGGACAGTGCATGGTCCATCATAGAAATTCAATAAATGTTTGCTTATCCCGAAAATGAAACCTATAGGCCTTAATGATGAAACAGATAAAAATTTAAATACATACCTTCGTGTCCGTTTCCTATTTTATGCAATCACACCCCACTGCCCACCCCCCACCCCACTGAAATTGATGAATAGAGGGCATTCTTTACTCTAAGTAAAATAATTATAGAGAAGATGTTTCAAGCTACCTTCACGTGCATATATTAGCAAACCAGATGTGTGGATAAAGCATAGTTTTTACCACATGCTCCCACTTGTCCAGTGAATTGATATGTTTCTTTTAACCAGTCCCTTTATTGCTTTTCACTGTATATTTTGGCTGTTTTAGAGACACATACATGATCCATATAAACAGTCAAGTGATGTTAAGAAGTCCTCTCCAAAATGCCATAATTATATGATGTAGACCAGACAATTAATTATCACAGTTTATGCAGATTTTGTATATTCAGCAAAGCTGACTAGGGCATTTGAATATTACTATATTTTTTATACTGGAATAATACAAAATAATGGAATAGTGAAAACTAACTTACTAATTGTTTGTGGATAGCAGTTTTGATGTCATTGTTGGTTTGAATATAGTCTCATTACCTCCATGTGGCATTGTGAAGTAATATTAACTGAGCATCTATTTGTACATTGTATAAGATGGGACCTAATTTATCAAGGTCAACGAAAGTTACTTTCTGTTTTCAGGGTAAGAAAAATAATTTGCTTCTGCCCTTCTGAGTTCTTGGGTGAGACCCCTGTAATAAAAGGCAAATAACAAGAGAAAAGCAAAACAGAAGCTTGTTAACATGTATAATTCATGTACAAGTATACGCGGAGACATCCAGGGAAAAATGACTAATTCAAAGAGGGTGCTTATAACTCCAGTTTCTACAACATCTTCAACAGAGGACAATGTATTTGTTGAGAAATGACAGGACAAAGGAAAGCAGTTTGGGGCTTCCCAGGGCAAAGATCAAAGCTAGTGTTTGTTGTGTATATTTCTTTGGTTCTCTCTTCAGGCTGATAGGGTCTTAAGTTGTCTCCAGGTGATTAACTTTTGTCTTTCTTGGTAGAGAAAGGAAGAGGGACACTTTTGAAAATTTTTCTTTTTCTTTTTTTTTTTTTTTTTTTTTGCTTTTTGGTATGTGGGTAGCTCCCTGGCTGGGAATCGAACCCAGGCCGCAGCGCTGACAGCGCCAACGCTGAAGCCTTAAGCCACTACACCATCAGGGAGCTCCCTGAAAATTTATGACCTGCTTTTAGGCAGATAAAGGATGGTAGGAGCTTCTCTTATATCTGCTTTATCTCAATTGCCTTTAGTTCAAAACATCCTTATGCCAAAGTGGTATATGTGAGGGTGGGATATTCTGCTACTCTTCATCGGGTAATTTGAAACAAATATTATCAGCATGACTCAATGTTGAGGCAGTCATTTGACAAGGAAGGTACCTGAATCACCTGTGGGGCAAAACCACACTGCCAAGCTCACCAATATTTGCACTGATGAATGCAAACTCAAGTGCAGTTTTGTGAGTCTTTGTGTTAGATCGTGACTAGTGTCTGTTAGACCTCCCATTTCTTTTTAGAGAGAAGATCTGAAATGGTGGTTTTTCTAAGAACACAATGGCAGCTTTAGAGGATGAAGAAAGAAATCTTTATATCATTTTATACAATTCATTCATGATTTAATTAGACATTCATTTTTTTGAGCACCAACTATATACCAGGTACTACTTTAGGTTCTAGAATTACAAAGAAAATCAAGACTTTACTCCCAAAAGTTGGGAAAATAAACACATAATACAGACCTCAAAGCTGTGTCATAAATAATATAGCCAAGCATACCCAGAATGCTTCTGGGAGATGAGAATGTTAGGAAATGCATTATGCACAAATGATGCTAATTGTAGTCTTGAAGTATGAAATGGTATTCCAAAGAGGCAAATTGGGGAACATGTCCAGTCAAAGAAAATAGCATGAGTGGAAATGCGAGGAGCCTTATGTTTCTAGTATGCCCAGGACACAGGACTTTGTAGAAAAATAGCCGCAGGTGTTGTTACCAAAATAGGCATGAGTCAGTTCAGTCACTGTATGCTAGGAATTGGAATTTTTTCCTATAGTTCAGTAGTAGGTCAAATCTTATAACCATAAAATCACTTTGTTTTAGAATAACATGAATACATTCATAGGCATTCTATTATGTATCATTTATGAAAGTTAGAAATTTATATAAATGTATACTTTTATTTTTGAGATCTCTGTTAAACTTCACAGTCAACATTGATCAATATCAGATCTTTTGCATTTCTATGGACAAAAATCATGTGCATTTCTATTAATTTTCTATAATTAGAGTTGTAAAATAGCTAAAAAATACAATGCAGTGTAGAGATAACCTAAAAGAGTGTGCTCCATAGGGCATTTATATATATATATATATATATATATATATATATATATATATATATTTATTTATTATTATTTTTTTTTAAATTTCAAAGTCTTTTACAATTTATCTTGACAGATTTAGTTTGTCAGATATACAGGAAGACTCTAAGTCTTCTGACATCAGGTGATCTCTTACATGACAGGAAGATAAACTCTGGGCTGGAATAGAAAATTGTTCCAGTGTATACTTTAGCCAGTGCTATTAGAGAGAGCCTACCCTGCTAGAGAGGATCATCTAGAAAAAGCAAACTAAAATCTCTATAAGACCAGAATATGTGACTACAAGTGTCCAAGTTTACTAACAATATACAGAAGTTAACAGGAGAATAATCCTTGACTAGGGCTAATCACTTTGGGGATCAGAGGTCAAAACCTTAAGAATGCTTACAAGTAAGAGACAAAAATCACTATTTAGCATCTATCATGTTTAAAGCACTGTCCTAGTTTCTTGGATCAAGAGCTGGGGGTAATAGAGGCACCCTCCCATTAAGAAGTTTATTACCTACCTAATGGTGTCTAAATTTTTCTGCTAGTGGAGTTTGAAGCATCACACAGACACTCTAAAATTGACAATTTCAGGGTATGTTGCCCAGAACAGCTACTGTACAAATTATTTTCTAAGCTTCCAACTCATAAATCTGGGAAATTTCCTGGACTTACTTTCTTCTTTGTGTCCCATATCCAATTGTTCACCTAACTGAAATTCTATTGATTTCTTTCCTCGAATCTAGGCTGTACCTTTGTCCACACTAATACTGTTTTATTTGAGTCTTTATCATATTCTGCCTAATGTAAATTGAAATAACCTTCTTGGGCTATACTTACTTTCATACTCGTGGATCATCTGTGTGGGCCACTAGGAGCTTTCCAAGAGCCAAGAGCTTTCTAGAAACTTCCTGAGGGCTTATAGAAGTCCTGTCATTCCCTGGGTATGCACTATCCCTCAGGTCACATAAGTAACCCAGATGAGATGGACAGTATATCCTGGTTTGCCTGGAATTAAATCCTAATTTAAGACCATTGACTCTGAGTAATTATTAATAGTACCTTCTTTTCCTCTCATATGTTTAGATGTAAATTATGTGGCCACCCTACCTAAGTATCACAGGCTTGTTAAAAGAATTTTGTAAAGACTTGTTTGGTAGGAATAGCCTGAAGATAAATAAGCTAGGATTCCATATCTCTTGTCTAAATTTTTGGGTATGTTTCATAAATTGGAATTATTCTTATTTTAGAACTATAATTGCTTCTAGACCTTTTGGCTAAGATCAAGTGTAGAAATGTAGTAAAGTGCATATATTATGTATTACATAATACTCCCAGCAGGCTATAAGGCAGTACTCCTTAATCACATACATGACTTTCTGTAGAGAAATGTATAGATATAGAAATTTTCTTCCTAAGTGGGAAATAAAAAGACTATATAGTTCAGGGTGGGACTTGATGCTAAGTGATTATGAAAAACACGCAGGGTATTTGGTTTTCAGAGCTTCTTGTGTTTGGGGATAATAATTAAGGGATTATGAAACTGTTCTTAGGTGTGTGAGCTTGAAAAAATTCTTTGTCATCTCTAATCTTTGGCTTTCTTCTTTGTAAAACAGGAGCAATCATTGTACCTGCATAATAGAAAGCTATGAGGATAAAATGAGATAATTATGCACCAAGCTTAAGCAAAAGGCCTGGTATAAAATGCTCAGTAAATGGTAGTTGTTTTTATTGGTTGCATTCTGTTTGCACCGCAGCCAAAGGTATTAATATATATTATGTTACAGAGATATTAATATGTTTGATTACAGGTACTGCCCCAGACCCACTGAGGTGTAACTTAATACAAAATAAATGGGAGAACTTACCTCTATGAAATTGGAAAAATTGTCCATTTTTAAGTACATCAGTTTCCAAGGACAGATTGTCAGATTGTGGCCCTTTATTACCATTAGGTTTATTTGGGGGAGTCTTATCAAATAAAGAATTATGCATGGCAGTTTGCAAATGTGTGTTTGTGACATGGGCTGGGTTTGACTGTGTATTTGGGGCAAAGGTAGCTGTGCTGTTCTTGGTCATTTTCTGGCAGTTTTCTGTGAACTAGGGGATGGAGTATCTGTGGCTAAGCCTCGGAATCCATTCTATAAACATTTTTTAAGCTTCCCAAACAAGAAGATAAGGGGTGAGTTCAATGTCATGTTCAAAGTTCACTAACTTCTGGGCTGAATTAACTGAATCAATGTTTATATTAACTCATGTGACTGCATCCTTGTATGTGTTTTGCTCTATTGTAAATAGAATTTGCTAGTCCATGCCCTCATCTAGTGCAGTGCTTTATCTTATACCTGGTTCACCATTGGGAAGAGAAGAAACATATTAGAATATTCCAGACCCAACCTAGAGAACTCTTCCCATGACAGCTCAGCTAATGAGTGACTATTAAGAGAAAAGGAGAACTCACATCACTGAACATATCCAATGTGACATATGAGTACACGTCATCTTACCTACTCCTAAAAATAACCATTTAAAGGAAGAGTTATTATTCCTATTTTACATCTAAAGGAAATGGAGGGTCAGAAGCATTAACTACTTTGACCAAGTTCCTAGAACCAGAAGTTATAATGCCAGCAGTTGAACCCATGTCTCTATTATTCCACAGCCCATGCAGCCCTCCCTAGGGAAAAAAGAAAACCTCCAATCAGAAGTGATTGATACTATCAAAACCCAAGATGCTTTTCATTGAAACTTAATCAGCCATTTATATCCTTTGCTAAGAATGTAAGTACTGACAGAAATTCTTTGGAATTCTTTGCTAAGAATTTCCAAATACTGACAGAAAGAAACGAAGACCTTTGAGGGTACTTCAAGTATTAACTAAGCATATGGCTATAGTTGACCTCTATCTCAAGAATATTAGATACCCATTCCCTCTTCCCTGCGTTTTACAATGAAAACTTTGGGACACAAAATGTGATGTGCCCAGTCAAATATATTTTGAAACACTAAGAATGCGGAAAACACATGCCTAGGGTTTTATTAAGAGTTTGTATTTTAAACTCACCGTTTCCTGGCATTTATTAAATAATAATCAAGCCTTAGGAAGATGGGATGTCCAATAGAGCATCAAATTCCAGAAAAAGACAAGTTAAAAGCATCATCTCTCATCTGTTTTATTTTTGTGTGCTTTACAATTCATATAGAAATGTGCCTCATTCCAAGAAAGAAAAATCACGAAAATGTGTTTAATGAGTTTTAAGGTAGTTTTTGGGAGATAAGTTTGTGCATCACTTTTCCTCCTTTCCCTCTGCCATTCAACACACACATACCTAATACAGCAATTTCTCTTTAGTGAATGGTTCTCAAACTTAAGTGTATTAGAATCACCTGGAGGATTTATTATTCAAGTTGCTGGGTCCACCCCTGGAGTTTCAGATTCGATGAGTCTAGACTTGGCATTTTAAAAAGTTCCCAGGTCATACTGATGTTGCCCATCCAGGGACTATGCTTTGAGGACAATTGCTTTGGTGAATATGTTTAACTCGAGCTCCACTGACCCACAGCTCAGCAATTCTAGAAGGATAAAGAGCATTAGAATTACCTGGAAGCTTGTTAAAATGCAGCTCCCCTACTATTGATTCTTTATTGTTAGCTCCATGCTCTAACCATCTGAGCTCACCGGCCACTCTACTGTTGATTCTTGACCTTGGCTGAACATTAGAATCTGGGGAGATAATTGTGCCCAGATCCCACTTCCGACCCACTGAGTCAAAGTCTTTGAGGCTGTGGCTGAGGAATGGTATCTTATAGCGATCATAATCCCATAGAGGGCTCATAACCACTGCATATCTGATTTTGAAAGCATGTGTTGGTGGCCAAGGGGTATGCATTGAAAAACTTGTCCCAGGCGATTCTTAAGCACTTTGAGAAACAGTGCTTTGGGGCTGACAGCCAAAACCTCCACAAGGACTTAGGACTCACTTCCTGTGCCTCCAAGTGCATTGCTCTCTCACACACAATTCCAGGCTTTACGCTTGCTCCTCCCCAGCCTGGGAAGCTCGTTTTGTCCTCTGCTCCCTGGCTAAACTCCTTCATGTCCTCACAGGAGCCTCTTGCCCAGAAATCCTTTGATAGTCTTTTTCTGAGAGGTTCCCGTTTGCCTTACTGCTGATTACGCCATGTAGTGGACTTCCAGTTTTTTGTAGGTGTCATTCATTTAGGTGCTAAACTCTGAAGGGAGGTATGATGATTTTAGTTTTTATTTCATCTGCCCTCAATGAACATAATTTTTCACAATACACGGTGCTCAAATTAAATAGACTAATGTTAATTCAATTCTATGAAAAGAAAAAACCCTGATTTTATTTTTTAGGGATAGTATTTCCTCCTCCCCCTTTCTCCCTTCCTCCCTTCCTTCCTTCCTCCCTCCCTCCCTTCCTTCCTTCTTTCCACCCTCTTTTCCTTTCTTTCTCCCATCTTTCCTTCTATCTTTCCTTTCTTTTAAACTATGAATCACCATAAGTATGTCTTTATAAGGTAAGGTAAGACAGCTTATTAAGATGAGAGAAGTTCCCAATGCTAATAAATAAAATCAGCAATAGTACATGGTATAATGATGAAAAAGTTTTACGTTTTTGACTCAGATGAGGTCTGCTCTTCTGACATAAAGCCATTGTAAAAAAATCATTAAAAAATTCACTACACTTGAATGCCTACTGCTTTAAATCTTTTTCACTTAAGTTGATCTTGAATTTTTAGTTTGTATTTTCTGAGATAGTAACCATATGTTCTGACAATTGTTTTGACAATGAAATCTCTTAGCACATTCCAAAGAGTGATCACAAAATCCTGAAGTAGCAGGCAGATCACAAAATACTGATGTGGCAGGCAGGAGGCTGTACTGATGCTGAGGACCTCTTTGAAAATCTGTGGAGAATCAAACAGCTCAGGACAGATTGTAGGCATCTCCATCCTTCAGAACAATTACACACTGTAGATTTGTACCTTATTAGCTCAGAGTGTGACTTTTTTGCTTGGTAATCTAATGCCACAACACTGCACAACAGTAGTTTGTTACAGCAAAGACCAAAGCTTTGAGCTTGGGATGGGAGAGGTGGTGGGACATGTTTTGTTTTCTTCAGTGTGAAATGTCCTCTGTGCATATTGCAGCATCTGCATAGTTTCTCACGTATTTCTCATTCTGCTATAAAAAAGCAAAGCTTTATCATAAAATTTTTGTAACCAATAAAACCCATGTCTGGCTAGGGGAAAAATAGTGAATACCAAGGAAAAAGAGAAACCAAAACAAATGTATTGTTTGGTTCTAGTGAACTTTTAAAACATATAAGTGTATGCATGTTTCCTGCTTTAATGGACTTAAACATTTCCATGTTACTGTATATAGTTTTATTGTCATGCCAACAAACACAAATTGTTAGACTAGAATCTGTTGTCAATCTACACTCGTTTATAAAAATGCATTATGGCCATGATTCATTTTGCATGGAAACAGATGCTCCTGTTTTGAGATAATGTTAAATTTTTTGGACTAAGTCTATAGTGTGCCAGTTTGGATGCAGAATTATCTCTAGATTTTAGAATGAAAGGTCTCTAGTAGAATGATAATTTTCCTAGAAATGTGAAATCAGTGAACAAAATCTGAAAATCACTCTGAAAGCTTTAAAGCCAAGAAAGGTAGAAAGTACTCCGACCTCCTACCCTAATGCCTATGACCTTCTGAAATTCCTTCACAAAGCACTATTTGGTTCTGCAGTGCCTCTACCTCTGTCTCTAGTATATGACTGGAGATATATGATTATTTGTATATATGATTATCTGCATTCTATTTTAATGCATTATTTTAACAAAATGGAGCATGGCAAAACAGATGCTAGTAATAATCATTAAATTAGTTGTTTTTCTTTTCCCTTTATCTTTTAAGACTCCTTTGGGCCTTCTTCTATCTCTTGGATTGTGCGTGTTCCTCCGAACTAGCGTAAGGATATGATTTTCTATGCAGTGGGCAATGCCTAAAGCCACCCAAGGGTGTTGAACAGGAAGGTGCTGTGGCTGGGGAGGGCGTTTGGTAAATGAATCTCGGCCCGTTTTGTAGGCTGCCTTGGGTCTGGATAAGAAGCTTAGTTGGGAGGCTATTATAATAATCTCAGTGAGAGACAATTGAAAGATCACAACGGGGCTATGGCAATGGAAAGGAGGCAGATGTGGGTGTGTAGAGGTAATTGCTGACATTGTGCAAAGTGATGAAAATGTACGAGGCAAGACAGGGGATGCCAAAAGTGGCTCCGAAAGTTTGGATCTTATTTACCTGAAGGATCGTGGTACTAACACAAAAGAGAGGTAGAGAAGCTTATTTTCAAAATATGTTTTGAAATGTACCCTGGATTTATTTAAATCAGGTACAGTAAGATACAGATATGGAGATGATGGTCATAAAAGAACACGTTTTCATATTCATGCATCCCTAGAAATAGGAGGATAGAATGCCACGCAGGGTTATATGGGAAACCACCAAGGTTGGTCAGAAGGCAGAAGCAGCCAGGAAAAAGCTTGGGTAAAGCCTTGACCATGGTTTTTAAGGAAAGAAAGTGAGGCAGGGTAAGCAGCTGAGTAAGACGTAGGATTGATTAGTTTGAATGTAGCAGAAGTCTCTAGTTATCTGGTACCTGGACCTGGGAGGATATAGGGCAGGGGATAGTGTCCCAGGCTGCAGGAGCCTGGTAAGTTGGAGTATGGACTGGGCATTGTTTGTTTTGCATATCAAAGGTGTGCTGGAAGCCTGGTGTTTGCTATAATAGCTCTAGGAATCAGTTAACCCGGGAGGGGCAGTCTCTCTCCTGTCAGCAAGGTCTCAGATGTCAAAGCATCATAGAATATAGAAAAAAGACATGATTAATATGTTACTTAGGCAATATAGTGAGGTAGAACTTCCTCAGCAATAGCTAGACACTAGAGTATCTGAGGAAAAGTTATGATTTTAAAGGTGGAATTTGAAATCCATATTGAATGGAGCTCATATCCCTAGATGACATTGTCAGAAGAGAGAAAACACATATAAAGAGTGGAAGGAAGACATCAAGTGCACTTCAGGATGGAGGGGATGGAAAAAGGAAGTAGAGTTAAGAGGAGAACCTGGAGGTCTCAGAGGTGACAGAAAGGGAAGGTAGAGGTTAAAGAAGGGGTCACTCCAGAGAATGGTAGCCGAGCGAAAACCCAGGGCCTGGGCAACCAAGGAGTCGTTGAGGACTTGTGATTGTATAGAATAATACAACTGTAGGCACGAAAACCAGACTGCAGGAATTAAAGCATGAGGGGCATCGAGGCAACAAACTCAGACCTCTTTTTAGAGATGCTTGATGAAGAAGGGAGGAGAGGGATAGTACCTCTTATGATTAGCTGATATTTACTAGGTACTTCAAAGCTCATTTTCCTGATTTTATTTCTCTGTTTCTTACCTGCACCCTACAGCTCTGGAAAATGAATAAAATTGAAAAAAAATACCATGTTCTAAAATATTTTTACTTGCTTAACTCCTCCATTAAACTGTAAGCTTGAAGACAGGAATGCTGTATTACGTGACTTTGTATCCTTAGTACCTAACACTGTTCCTGGTATAAAATGTGTTTAATTTATGTCTGTTTAGAAGAATGAAGGGATACTTCTCAAAGAGTGGTTTACCTACCCAAAGTGGAACAAATTGCATGTCTTTAGTTCTGTCCCTCTTTGTGTATATATTCCTTTGCACTTCTATCTATAAATCACTTCAAAATACAATTGGCAAGTCATTTTCTCCAGAAAATTTTTTCCCAATTAACCAAATCTAAATTAAACAGTTATTTTGCATATTCTCTGTGCATAAATTATTTATTCAATTTGTATGAATTTAAACTGTGCTTAATAAAATTCTTTTCTGTAAGTATTCTTAGGTCATAATATGTACATACATTTTCTGTCCTCAAATGTGAAGACATTGTACATGCTAAGCCAATGTAAGCAGGCATATATAAACTTCAAAATGTGTCTCAATACACAAATATCATAAATCAGTATTATAGATCTACTACCTCTGTGACCTACTAGGCAGAAATTTTTATGTGTGATTGTCTTTTTTTCTTTTTACTTTGAAAAAATTTTTATTAAATCTATTGGCATGACATTGGTTAGTAAAATTACATAGATTTTAAGTATACAATTCTATAATACCTCAATCTATATAGTGTATTGTGTGTTCACCACCCTGAATTAGATCACATAGAACAGAATTTCATGAATTAGTGACCTTCAAAATGTTGAAATAACATTCTAAAGATAATGAATCTTGCAATACATGTTAAACACTCTGATTTTGTCTATTGGGAAATATGAAGTGGATAGTAGAATTTAATTTTAAATGGTATTGTTTCTTCATTATGGTTGTTGTTTGAATTTTATACATTCAGTGTGCTTCTATCATTTTATAAACATCTAGCAAGTGAATTATTTGATTGAAAGTTATTGGATATTAAAAGGTAAATCAGAAGTACTCAAAGAGGAGACAGGACTCACAGTTAGAATGAGGATGCAAAATCCATACAGAAATTGTACTAACAGGAAGTAGAGAAGTAGAAAGAAATATAAAATAATGCACTGTACTAATATGGTGCAGATTATCTAACGGGCCATATTTTGTACAACAATTATATTCAAGGGTTTTGATGCTAAAATTATATTTACCTTTCTGTATCTCCTACTGAATAAGAACTTCTCCAGGGCAGTATCTGTGTTTTACTTATCTCTTTTTTAAATACCTACCATGAAGTTTGGCATAAAATATGCCCTCCATGTTTACTGAACTAAATAAAAAAAGCATTCTTTTTTGCATCTTTACATTTATTTATTTAAGAGAATGTAGGTCTATATTTATTGATATAGAAAAATGTTCACAAGCCTTGTTAAGAGGGAAAACAGGTTTCAAAGCATTTAGAGAACCACCTCACTTACGTAAGTATGTATCCACTATGTCCATAAGCAATGAACACAGAGAAAACTCCGACAGTTTTCTTTCAGATAGGATTTCAGATGATTTTCATTCACATCTCCATATATTGTTACATCTGAATTTTCTGCAGTAAGCTCAAGGTAACTTTACAAGATTGAAAACATTTTTTAGAATGTACATATTCAAAGAATATAAATTGAGGGAGGAAGCCTTAGATCTCAGGCCTGCCCCTGACTAGCTGTAGCAAACTACTTGTCTAAGTGACAATTTAATCACATGTGAGAAAAGAAAACAAATAGATTTGCTTTTTTTTTTTTTAAACATTCTGGGGTTTCTTTGAAGACCAATGAGGGTATAATTTTGGTACAAAATTCAGGCCTTCCTTTAGTTTGTTTTAATTTTGACTTTTATCCCTCATTCTGTTCCATCAATAAAAAAACTGAACCCTGGCTCTTCCCGTAGTTTCACATCTTTATTCCCCAAAGTTATGCTTGAGTTTTGGCATCTTACATGGTGTTGAGACTGAAGATTTGTTGGGAGCAGGTAAGGGAATCATTGGTTGAGGGTTCGTAGATATTAATTAGCGAAACATCTGGTCTACTGGTCTGTATGTCTGCTGCAGGACCTGAGGCTCTCTTCCATTTCTAGGTCACATTTAGGGTGTCAGGAGGTTATTTTGCAAATCTACCTGTCACCCTGCCTGACTATCCAAGCCACGATTTCTCTCTCAGGTGTTGCTCACACACAGGTGCAGTGTATAGAATCTGGGCTGGGAATCTGCTCTACTTTCAGATTCAATAGCTGCCTTCCCTTTAGCTTTGAACCAAGCAGAGTTACTTCCTTCCTGGGGAAGGGGCAGGAAAGGATTTAGTATTTCTGGTCATCATTCCTCACTCTGTTATCCAGGCATGTTATTGATACCGTGGAATCCTCTCCAGCTCTGGTACTCATACATTTCTTTTACATCTGTCACAGGACTCTCCCGAGGCAATGAGTACAGAGGCTGTCCCTGATTGAGCAAAATGAAAGGGAACAGATATAAAAGGAAGGAAACAAAAGCCAGAGAGGTATTTTAAAATGTTTACCTGACAGGAAAATGCTGTGATCTTGGGAGAGTAGGTAGAGTAGACATAGATTAAATAGAAGACATTCTATATGCCTTCTCAATATGGTTTGAGAAGGAATTAAACCCTAATATCCTAAGACATCCATTGAATGTAATTATCTCGTCTTCTTTGCACCTAGAATGATATTAGCCATACACTCCTTTTGGGGGAATTTATAAAATAGTTACTCAAACCATCTCTCATGGGACTAATTATCTTCCTGAACTTGCTGGGAAAGACCCACAAGACAGAGAACTGTGCTGCAATTCAAGTGAGGAGAACCTTAACTAAAAAGGCCCTAAAAGTTGTAGCAAAAAACCCCACATAGATATCTACCCCAAGAATGAGTAAGTGGCAGGTATAAGATTAAGAGACAGGCATTTCTGAACTCTGGAAAATGTGGTAATACTGGCCTTGTAGATGATTTGACACTGGAGAAGAGAAGTTTGGAATAGTGTAAAACAGGAATAGGAAATGGAATTTTTTTTTTTTGGCACGTGTGCTTGTGTTGTTTGAATATCTCATGGGGATGTAAAAAAATTTTGGACCCAAAATTGTGGCATGCTACAAAGCTAATCCTATGTTCTGCGTTCTTTAAATAGAAGCTCATAGATCATGGTCAGGATTACAAAGTGGAGAAGGAGTGTGATCTTTAACATTAGACAGGTGGTCCAAGTTCATTAACTATCCACCTCCAGCATTTACTTAAATTTAGATACTCAGTTTGATTATCTATAAGAATAGAAGTTACCATTTATGTTGTAAGGTTGTGGAAAGATTCAAATGAAATAAATGTAAAGAGGCTAAGACAGCATCTGGTATATAATAAGTGCTCAATAAATCACAGGCATTGTTGTTACTCTTGGCTTTATTTTAATTGCTCCACAATAAGACAAGTATACTCACAGTTTTAATAAATTTTAAAAAATCTATTAAAATGTCTCATCTTTTCTCCTTTAGAGAACTACTCAAATGATAGGACCCAGTGGTTAAAAAGGGAGTGAGAAACAGGTTACAGGATCCATGACTTTCCTGGGAAGAGATAGGCTCTCCCTATTTATGTGGTAGTAAATAAATTCAATTTTTGTTTATTTATTTTATTGTGGGATAAAATGGGCTGTTAGCGTAATTGTGTGTGTGTGTTTGTGTGTGCACATATGTAGCTCTATTTTTATAAAGTGCTGATCCTGGTTGATTTAGAATGCCTTTAATTTTAAAAGATTATATTTTCTTCTGGAATCCTCTTGTATCCACAAAAGCAATGATAGAGTGTCATTTAAATAATATACTGTGGTGAGAATATAACAGAGTGGTTAAGAGAAGCATTTTCGAGGTTGACTTAAAGTACATTGACTTGGAAATAAACATACATCTGCTATAAAGAATAGATTTAACTAAACACACATATTGGTTTTACTAAAAGAGACTACTTTGGGAAGATATGTGTTTTGGTTTCAAAAATATTTTAGTTTGAGTTTACTTGTATTATAGCTTACATAATACTAATTAGATGCTGGCTTAGAAATAAGTGTTAGTCATAAAATTTTGGCTAGATTCACATCAGAAATCTGATAGGGTAAAAAACAAAGTAATTATTCACATGTTTAAAATCTTGAGAAAAACATACTGTGTACCATTTGACAGTAAAATTGCTCCCTGATGTTAAGGCAAGACAATGAACTTATTCCATAAAGGTGCTGAGGACTGCCAGGTTCTGACTGACTGGAGTATTACGAGTATTTCTTACTCGTAAATATGTAACAAAGCTCGATGGTGATCTGTGACTTCCAGCTCTCTGAGCCGTGATTTCTAAAAAACAAAGGGTAGAAAGCATCCATCTCACAAGTATTTTTTTTTTGTTTCTTTTGATAAAACTGATGGAGATTCCTTAATGCAATAGACTCATGTAATGATTGCTTGTGTTGAAAGATTAGAAAAACTCCTACCTTATAAAATATTAATATGTATTTTTACATTGAGTATTTACTATTAGTAGTTAATGGATATCTGGATATGTGATTTGACTTACCATATTTAGGCTAAGTAGTTAATACTTATTGAATAATTATATGTTCAAATAATTCAGATTAATATCAAAATCATAAATTATCAAAATTATGTTTTTTCTCTGTCAAGAATTACAAGGTAAATTCGCCTTAAATGTGAAGTAACTTGCTAATTATTCAAAATAGTTTAGAATCATAAAAAGTATGTTCTATGCGTTTGCATTCTGTATTAGTGGTTTGTTTAAGGGTTCGGGGAAAGAGAAACTGACATGGCCGATGGCAGAAGGTGGTGTAGGTGTCTAAGGCTAAGACAAAAATGCCTTGGGGCATATCTCATGACCAGCTTCCAGTTCACCTTGAAGTGGTTGGTGTTCATCCTTGCTTTTCCTCCCCAGACAACTTGACCTCTGCCATTCCCGAGAGCCTACCCTTTCATTGACTCTAAGGATGAAGGTGGGGGTCTAGAGATTTACCTACGCCTGAGTCCAAGTGTTCAGAGAAGGTGTGATGTTTGTCTTTGTCTGGTGCTAGTTGGTGCTCGTGTTACTTCCCTCTCTGAGAGACGAGGGAAGCATAATCTGTCTTCTGTTTACCACTGATGCCTTTGTGCACACAAGAAACATAGGCACAGAGCTAAGTTGGGCATCCAGGTGAAACAGACCAGTGGATTACATCAAGAGAGATGTGAATATGAAGATGTTATCAATATGGTTTCTTTTGTTTTTTAAAAATTTTAATTAAAATATAGCTAACATAATATCATATTAGTTTCAGTAATATTATATTAGGTTCAGGTGCACAGCATAGTTATTCAACATTTACCATCTGATACCATAATATACTATCACAATATTATTGACTATATTCCCTATGCTATACATTACATCCTCATGACTTAGTTGCTTTATACCTGAAATATGAAATCTTATTTCCCTTCACCTTTTCCCTCATTTTTTAATTTTTCAATTACAGTTGACATTCAATATTATTTTGTATTAATTTCTGATGCATAGCATAATGGTTAGACATTTATATAATTTAAGAAGTGATCCTCCTGACTAGTCTAGTACCCACCTGACACTATCATAGTTATTACCATATTATTGACTATATTTCCTATGCTTTACTTTACTAACATCCTCATGACTATTTTGTAACTACCAATTTGTACTTCTTAATCCCTGCCCCCTTTTTACCCTGCCTTCCTACGTACCTCCCATCTGGCAACCCTCAAAATGTTTTCTGAATCTATGAGTTTATTTCTGTTTTATTTGTTTATTTGTTTCTTTAGAGTCCACATATAATCAAAATCACATTGCATCTGTCTTTCTCTGTCTTACATACTCCTCTCAGCTAAATACCCTCCAGGTTTTTCTGTGTTGCCACAGATGGAAAGAACCCATTACCTTCCATGGTTGAGCAATATTCCATTGTCTAATATATATGTACCACCTCCTCTTTATCCAGTCATGCATCAGTGGACATCCAGGCTGTCTCCACATCTTGGGTATTGTAAATAATACTGTAATGAATATATAGAAGCACTTATCTCTTCCAAGTGGTGTTTTGGGTTTATCAGATAAATATCAAGAAGTGGAATTGCTGGGTCCTTCATCTCTTGTTATAGCCTTTGTTTCAAAGTCTATTTTGTCTGATATTAGTATCACTATCCCAAATTTTTGTGTTTCCATTTTTATGATATAACTTTTTTCATCCCTTTACTTTCAGTCTGTGTGTGTCTTTCAATCTGAAGTAAGTCTCTTATAGGCAGTATATGTATGGGTTTTGTTTTCTTATTCATTCGGTTGCCCTATCTTTCGATTGAAGCATTTTATTTTTATATTTAAAGTAATTGTTGATAGATATGTAGTCACTGCCATTTTATTATTTGTATTTTTTTCTTTTTTTCCATCTTATAGAAGTCCTTCTAATACTTTTTTTAATACTGGTTTGGCAGTGATGAACTTCTTTAGCTTTTTCTTGTCTGTGATGCTCTTTATCTATCCTTTGATTTTTAATGACACCCTTGCTAAGTAGAATAATCTTGGTTGTAGGTCCTTGCTTTAATCACTTTGAATATTTCATGCCAATCTCTTCTGGCCTACAAAGTTTCTGTTGAGAAATCAGCTGACAGTCTTATGGGAGCTCCCTTGTAGGTAACTAACTGCTTTTCTCTTGCTGCTATTAAGATTTATTTCATTGCCTTAACCTTTGCCATTTTAATTATGATGTGTCTTGGGGTAGGCCTTTCAGGGTTCATCTTGTTTGGGACTCTCTGTGCTTCCTGCACTTGTATATCTATTTCCTTCACCAGATTAGAGAAGTTTTTGTCACTATTTCTTCGAATATGTTTTAATCCCTTGCTGTCTCTCTTCTCCTTCTTGTACCCCTATGATGCTAATGTTGGTATGTTTGATGTAGTCTCAGAGACCCCTTAAACTATCCTCATTTTGGGGGCATTATTTTTTCTTTTTGTGGTTCTGATTTGTGTTTTTCTGCTACCTTATCTTCTAAATCACTGATTTGATCCTTTAATCTATTGATTCTCTCTAATGTATTATTCATTTCAGTTCTTTTATTCTTTATTTCTGACTTTTTCATTTGTTTTCTATCTCTATTTTTGTTTCTTCTTTCTCTGTTGAAGTTCTCACTGAGATCATTGAGCATCCTTATAACCAGTGTTTTCAACTCTGCATCTGTTAGTTTGCTTATCTGCATTTTGTTTAGTTCTTTTCTGAAAATTTTGTTCTGTTCTTTTATTTGGGACATATTTCTTTGTCTTCCCATTTTGGCTGCCTCTCTGTGTTTGTTTCTATGTATTAGGTATGGCTGCTATATCTCCAAGTTCTATTAGAGTGGTCTCATGTACTAAGTGTTTTGCAAAGTCCAGCGGTGCAGTCTCCCAGGTCATTTGAATTGGGTGCTGCAGATGTGGATTGGGTGTGCCCTCCTGTTGTAGTTAAGTCTTGGTTGCTGTTTGAACATTGATAGGAGGGATAGTCCTTCAGATTGATTGATTGTGAGGAATGGCCCTGACTATGGTGGAGGAGCTAAGTGCAGGGGCTGACCCTACAGAGCAGGATTTGCTTAAGCAGGGCTCAAGTGTCTGACCATTCTGCCTTTGGGGTGTGTCTTCCTTGGAGGCAGCCAGGTGATAATAATCATTTGAAATGATCCAGTCAGAGGGAGAAAAATTAAAAGAATAAAAAAGAGTAAGGAAAGTCTATGTGACTTATGAGATACCATCAAAGGTAATAATACACTTATTATGAGAATCCCAGAAAGAGAAGAATAAGACACAGAAGTCTATTTAAAGTAGTGATGGCTAAAAAGGACATCAACCAGCTTAAACCCAAAAAGAAATGCATTGAGACAGATTAAAATTAAATTGTCAAAAGTCAAAGTCAAAGAGAGACTTTTTTGAAAGCAGCAGGAGAAAAGTGACGTGTCACATATGAGGAAACACCCATACACTATTAATGGGTTACACTACAGAAACTTTACAGACTAGGACACAGTGAAATGATAGATTTTAAATACTAAAATAAAATAATTATCAACCAAAAATACTAACCTTCACAAATGCAGGAGAGATAAAGATTTGTCTGAACAAAAGCTGAGGGAGTTTATTACCATTAGTCCTACCTTATCAGACATGCTCATGGGTGTGCTTCAAGCTGAAATAAAAGGATGTTAATTAACATGTAAAAGCGTATAAGTGTGTAAAACTCACTGGCAATGGTAAATATGCAGTCACCATCAGATTTTCTATTATTGTAAAGGTGACACATAACTCACAATTCTTGTTTAAAAGAAAAATCCAAATATATTAAAATTTACCATAACTAAAACAATTAATTATTGAATACACAATATTAAAAAGAAATAAATTATAACATCAATAATCTGAAGTGAGAAAAGGAGAAGTAAATGTATAGTTTGTGTATGCTATCAAAATTAAGTTATTGTCAGTAAAATAAAATAATATATATGTATACATACATATATATGTAAACTTCATGTAACTACACACACACACACACAACTTTCAGTGGATACACAAAAAAATTACAATAAAAGAATCAAACATAGTACTACAAAAAGCAATTAAATTACAAAGGAAGGCAGCAAGAGAAAAAGAAACAAAGGCTCTACAAGACAGAAAACAATGAACAAAATGGCAATATTAAGTTCCTACCTACCACTAATTACTTACATGTACATGGATTAAATTCTCTCATTAAAAGACACAGAATGAATGAATAAAAGGTAAGATCCAACAATATACTGCCTAGAAGAGGCTTACTTTTACCTTAAGCACACACACAGACTGGGAGTAAAGGATGCAAAAATATTTCAAGACAATGGTAAATAAAAGAAGTTAGGGGTAATTAAACTTATGTTGAATAAAATGGGTGTTAAGCTTAAAAGGTCAAAAGTGATTAACATGGTCATTATGTAATGACAAATGGGTGAATCGATCAAGAAAATATGTCAATAGTAAAGACTTATGCATCCAATATTAGAGCACCTAAATACACGAAATAAATAATATTAGAACCAAAAGCAGAAATAAATAGCAATATAAAAATGTTTGGGACTTTAATACCTCACTTTCAGCAATGGATGAGTCATACAAAGAGTGAATCAATAAGGAAATATCAGATTTGAACAACATTATAGAATACATTGACCTAACAGACAATATACAGATTTTTTTCCCAAAAGCAACAGAATACACATTCTTCTCAAATGTACACAAAACATTTTTGAGGATAAATCATATTAGTCCACAAAATAAGTCTCAACAAATTCAAGAAGATAAAATTTCTAACCACATTAGTAGAAATCAGTAATCTGAGGAAAGTTAGAAAATTCACATATACATGGAAATTAAATGACACACTCCTGTACAACCAGTGGATCAAGAAAACTATCAAAAGGAAATAAAAAAATATCATTAGACTTATGAAAATGGAAACACAACACACTGAAATTTATGGGATGCAACAAAAACACTTACAAGAGGGAAGTTATTAGAGATAAATGCATATATCAAGAGAAAAGAAAGATGTTAAATAAACAACCTAACTTTACATCTCAAGGAACTAGAAAAAGAAGAACAAATCAAGCCCAAAGTAAGCAGAATAAAGGAAAGAATAATGATTAGTGAAAAAATAAGTGAAATAGAGCATAGGAAAACAATGAAAAAGATTAACAAAACTCATACTTCATTCTTTGAAAGATAAATATAATGACAAACCTTTAGCTAGGCAACCAAGAAAAAAAGGAAGAATTTAAAAAAGTAAAGTCACAAATGAAAGAAGAGTTATTACAGCTGATACCACAGAAATACAAAAGTTTGTAAGAGACTACTATGAATATCTATCTATACGCCATCAACTAGAATAACAAGAAGAAATGGGTAAATTCTTAGAAACATACCAACTACCAAGACTGAATCTAAAGAAATAGAAAATCTGAATAGACTAATAATGAGTAAGGAGCTTAAATTAGTATTCAAAAACTTCCCAGAAAGATAAACCAGGACCAGGTGGTTTTATTGGGGAATTCTACCAAACATTCAAAGAAGAATTAATGCCATTTTTTTCAAACTCTTCCAAAAAACTGAAGAGAAAGAAACTTTCCAAAACTTAATTTATGAGGCTAGCCTTACCCTGATACCGAAGCCAAAGAACACAAGACAAAAAAAGAAACAAAACAAACAACAACACTTTAGAACAATACCACTAATAAATACAGATGCAAAAAATAACAGAATACTAGCAAATTAAATCCAACAGCACATTCAAAGGATCATACATCGTGACTGAGTGGGATTCATTCCTGGGATGCAAAAGTTGATGAACATATGCAAATCAACCAAAAAGATACTTCACATTAATAGACATAATGAAAGATAAAAATTACAAAATCATAACAAGAGATACAGAAAAAGGTTTTGACAAAATTTAATATCCATTTATGATGAAAACTCTATGCAAAGTGATTATAGAGGGAATGTACTTCAACATGATAAAGGCCAAATACAAGTCCTATGCTAACCTCATATTCACTGGAGAAAGTTTGAAAGCTTTTTCTCTGAGATTAGGAACAAGAAAAATGTGCCCACTCTCACCACTCCTATTCAACATAGTACCATAAGTCCTAGTCACAGCAATCAGGCAGACCGAGAGAGAGAGAGAGAGAGAGAGAGAGAGAGAGAGAGAGAGAGGTTCAAATCAGAAAGGAAGAAGTAAAATTGTCTCTGTTTGCAGAAGACATGATCTTGTATATCAAAAGTTCTAATGACTCCACCAAAAACCTGTTAGAACTAATGAACAAATTCAGTAAAGTTTAAGGATAAAATTGACATATAAAGATCAGTTGCTTTGTATACACTAACAATAAATTATCTGAAAAGGAAATAGAGAACAGAATTCCATTCGGGATAGCACTGAAAACAACGAAGTACTTAGGACTAGACAGCTATGGAGATGAATGGTCTGTACACTGAAAACTATAAGACATTGATGAAGACACAATTAAATGGAAAGACATACCATGTTCTTGGATTGAAAGGTCAATTATATCTCAGTAAAACTGGAAAAATATATTCTGTAGTGTTTATTTCAATAAATAAGTTCAATACCCTAATTGAGTGGGCAGAAATGAAAGCAGAAAAGTAAGGTTAGGTGTTTTTCTCAATGGTTAGAGAGTTACTGGAGATAAATATTTTATTAGATCAATAACAAAAGAGAAAGAGAAGATTTCCAAGGTGAGTCTGATTGTCTTTTTATCATTTTATTTAGATATATGGTAAGATCTATCACAAGAAATTTCTTTTTACCCAATCCTTTACAAAAATTAGTTTTTAATAAAACTGTGTTTTGTAGTCCTGTTGACTTTTATATACCCAGACTTAAAGTAAATAAATATTCTCTTTGTCATCTTTAGGGAACTCACTATTAAATCAAAGTTTTCAGAGTAAATGTCAGTGAATTTTATCTAGTTTTCAGTGGTGTTGACATATGGTAAAATAAAATAATTTGTTGAATGAATGAAACACTTCTAAAAGTACTCACAGTTTACAAAGGCAATCAAAACAATGTTTTTATTTATTAGTGAGAAGTGGTGGGACCATTTCTCATGGATACATATATATTTTTTGTGTACATAAACAAAATGTATATGATATACATATATGAGGGCTGTCCAGAAAGTATCCAGCCGTGTAATATAAAAAAATAGAGGCATTTATGGCTGGATTTTTTTACAGACAGACCATGTATAATATATCCATAAAAAAAATAAGAACTTCAGGCAAGTTTAAATAAACACAAATATTTAAAAAATGCCAAAAAAAGTCAAAGCAAAGGTGATCCATAAGTTCTAATGAAAACATATACACAATGAAATATTTCACTTAAAAACATGAGAAAAAGACAATCTCTATTCCATTCCCAAAACTTTTTAAAAATCAGACAAAGTTGAGCAGTTTGGTCTTCTCTTTAGAATTGTAATGTGCTTTCCAAACAACTTTTATTATAATGTGATTCTGGCTGATAGTTCCTAGAAGTTTATTTAACATTTGAGCACTGTAGACATTATTTCACTCTCATAGTCCACTGAACAACGTAAGGAAAAAAAGTTGGCAATTAATCTGTGAGGGAAATGACATTATTGCCATTTTAATTTCTCTTTGGATTTCCAATACAAGAATGGCAATACTGAGTATAAGCACTTTGGAAAGTTAGTATGAAGAAATATTATGGCTTTTTCTCTGCAAGTTTCCCCAGATCCAGTATTCCTAAAAGAAAGGCTTCCAATCACGTAAATATTTTTACTGTACATGGGGCTGTGTCCTCTGGTATCAGAAGTACGTTTACAGGCAGAAGGCTCATCCTTATCAATTAATATATTTAAATGGATATAAAAGTTTATTCTCAGTTTAAAGCAAAAGATATTATTAGAGTTCAATTTCATATACATTTATTCTAGGGTGAGGCTGATTCAATATCTGAATAAAGATGGCTGGAAACCATCTGAAAAACTGTCCAATGGTAAGAGCTTAAGAAGAAGAAAGAAGCATTTTTTATGATCTTTACCTAAATTTTGTAGCAAAATGTTTGCCAACCTATATGAATGTAAGTAAACCCCCTTGGTGTTAAGAGTTTTAGTTAGCACACACCCAAGCCATTTGCATTCTAGAAACAAATGTAGAGCACATGTTCTGAAACAAGTTTTTGCGAGAGGAGTCTGGACTCCAGAGCCAAGAATCTGAATCTTGGCCGTAAACAACAGAAGGTTAAAAAAATGTCTACATATAGAAATATAACACTTGTCTTTAATGTCTAGGCCCTTTCCTTAATACAATGGGAAACCGGTTTAATGACTGGGGAACATGCCAGGTTGCAGTGCTAAGTCATAGCCGTTTGGTTGCATGTGGTCAACCTGTGACAGATTTTGTAAAATTGAAAATATCGTTGCATTTTCAAAAGTAACTAAAGCCATAAGGGAAGGTTTCTGGCTTCAATCATGGCTTAATGATCAGTCAGTGGACCAATGCTTTAAAAACCCCCAAACAAAACAAAACAAGAAACATCTATGTTTATGGAAATCTTACCTGTTCTAATTAACCCCTGAAGTAAGAAAACATTAGAATTCATTTCAAATGATTTTAACTATTGATTGTTGTTTTAAAATTTGATGTAAGAGGTTAAATTAGAATTTATGAAAGATATGCCATTTTGTTTACATTTTTGTTTGAGAAAACACGACAATGCAATGAAAATAACTTACTGTGTATATTAAAAGCACAAAGAATCTCATTGTAGAGTTTCATGGGTGCACTTAAAACTTAATAAAGAGAAACACTTTTTATGCTTTATTTTACTTTTACAGAATGCTTAGGTAATCTCATAGGTAGGATGTCATCTAACAGAGTGCATAAGACACCTGTATATCATTCACTTTTTTTGCATTGTGTGACTAGCTGTGTTTGAATTTGTGGTTTGGGGAAAGTATAATGTTAATAAACCTGAAATCCCAGCCTTCCCTCTCTGTGATCCATGGATGGCATTCCTACTACCCTTTGACCATCTCAAAAGTATGTGAGTATATTCCATACAGAATTAAGAAGACCTGAGTGTTAATTCCAATTGAATCATTTATTGCTTCTATGAAATTGGGCAAGTTACTTAACCCTGAAGCCTTATTTTTCTCCTCTGTAAATGGGGATAATGCTACCACCTGCCTTCTGGGATTGTAGTGGTGAATCTTAAATTAGATAATATGCCAAGCACTCAGCATTCAATAGATATTAGTTATGCTTTTTCATGGTGAGCATATGACTGGATGATTAAAAATGAAATAACTCAAGGAGCATGCATTGCTGAATGGGTGTCGTTGGCAGTGTCTTTACACTACCTGGTGGACGGCAAACCAACAAGTAGAGGCACGGTCATGGTTAATGGTGAACAAAACTGAATGCTGGGTTCTCCTTGCATCACACAGATCCTGCTTCTTTATCTCTTGCCTGTTCAAATCTCAGGAGTCCCAATTTGCTTTTCTCCAAAATAGCTCAAAACAAACAAAACAAATTGAGAAGAGACAAACTTTAGTCCCATGCTGTGGTGATGCCAGGTCCAATTAATTGTATTGTACAAATTTAATATAATTTTGAAAATTTAAGTAGTTATGTGAAGACATCCTTTGCTATTTATATTAAACACATTATAGCTAAACTATGCAGTTTTTCATAATTATTTTTACAGAGTAATGATTTTTTATACAATTCATAGACAATGCCATGTTTCACATGGAATGATGACTGTGTATAAATGACAGTTTTTGGAGTAATAATACTTCATGGATTAAGTACAGTAATTTATTGGAAATATAGAAATGTGCATTATAAGAAGAGGTACAATTGCATCAAACTCTTTACTGTTATTAATATCATTTTATAAAAAGAAATACATTTTCCTCCTTTACCTTTTAATGGTTCATGAGGGGCTATTAAACAGATACCTAGATCCACAATTCTGAACTATTTTTATCTAACTCCCATGATGAGAAGGTCCAAATTGCATTTGCAGACAGCCTCCTAGATAAGTGGAAAAGAAAAGTGTGATTTAAAGAATAATCCTTGAAGTTAAATGCTAGCCATTGGGAACTCTCGTAAAGAATAACTGTCTTGAAAAATTTATGCCCTTTTCTCCTTTTGCTGAATGAAGTGTATTGTAAACATGCAGCCTGTCTCTCAGCTGGTCCCAATCAATACAGAGATGAAAATCCAAAGCTCAAAACATCCATGTGTTCATAAAAATTCAGGGCAGTTCTTAAACATTTATGAAGAGCTAGCAATGTGTTAGGTGTTAAAGAAAAGGAGGTGAGTATCTTAAGAGTGTAAGTAATGCCCAAGTTTCCTTCACAGGAACAATACATAAAAATGAAAGACCCAATGTAGTAGTTCAAGTATGACACAGCATTCAGTTGGGGGAGAGGTGACAGTTGGATAATTCCTATGTGCTGACTGGGACACAGGCTACTTGGTTTGTACAGAGGGCCTCGTTGAACCGATAAGCAGTTGTCAGAAAGCCTCTGGTTTTCCTGTCACTAATTCCTGTAGTATGGTAAAACTGGCTCCTAGGAAAACCTAGTCATAATCCTTTCCTTACTAGCTCTCTAGACTCATTTGTCATTTAACTCTTTGCCAGCATTTCAACCTAAGTGAGAAATATCAGGGTAACAGTATTTTGCAGGGAATAAATGACTATGGCTCCATGGCCTTAAGAGTCGGGCATCTGCTTTCTTTTTGAGATAAAAGAAGAAACGTTGGCTTTCTAACTGTAGTGCAATAATGAGTTTCAGGTCACATTGGGTGTTTGTAATCATTTTCTAATAAAGCTGACTCCGCAAAATTATATTTTCTTCTTTCACATTAACCCTAAGCCAAATAAACACTTCTGAGAATCACAGTTCATAAAACATATGAAAAGGTTTCAGTCATTTCCTATTATATTGACCCATATACAAACCTGAAAGAGCAAAGAATTTGAGAAAACTGCTAGATACTAAAATGTATTTAAAAATACTGAAAGGCTAGTACTGTATGTCTGTATGTCATATAGCACAATACATTTGATAAATATAAATTACTACCATTGTTTAGTCTTAAGCTTTTCCCATAGAAAGGAAAAGGGTGATCAAAAGGGTTCAGCAAAAAAGGTTAGTTTCTTTAAAATATATATGTTTTTCTATGGCATATTGATTAAAAATTTGGCATCTGGACTCCAACAGCCTGAAATGAGTCTCTGTTTCATCATGAAACAGTCAAATGACCTTGGGCAAGTTCTTTATCCCCTCTAAGTCTCAGTTTCTCAACTATTAAAATAATAAAAACTCTAGGTAGGCTACCTGCAAGATAGACTCTGTGATCCCTACCTCCTAGTAATTGTACACTTGGGTGGAGGCTGGGCTGAGTAATGCTCTTCTAATGAATAGAATACGGCAGACGTAATAGGTTATCATTTCCAAGGCTAGGTTATACGAAGTTTTAGCTTCCTTTTTGAGGGTGCCATTCTTGTTCTTCCTCAAATATTTTGCTGAGGGGAACAAGTTGCCACGTTGCGATCACCCGTATCAAAAGGCTCACGAGGCAAGGGACTGTGTCCTCAGGCAACAGGCAGAGAAGATCTGATGCCTGCCAAGAACCACACAGTGAGCGTGAAACATCTTCTGAGCCGTGCCAATAGCCAGGAACGTGCACCTGAGACAACCGGCGAGGCTGTGCCTGATTTCTTAACCCAGTGAAACTGGGATAATAACGGCTATTATTTTAAGCTGTCAAGTTGGGGATTAATTTGCTACACAGCAATAAGTAACTATTAATAATGAAAACTAGGACAATAATAACAATCACATTATGGATGGTCGGGATGATAAAGTATGATAATATATTACCAGAGTTTGACACACAGTACAATCACTGTATATGACAGTTATTATTCCTTCCATCGAAAGGGAATTGCTATTGTCTGAATGTTTGTCTCCCCAGAATTCACTTGTTGGAAAGCTGCCCCTCAAATTGATGGTATTGGAGGTGGGGCCTTTGGGAGGTGATTAGGATTAGTTCCTTTATAAGAGAGGGCTGACAGAGTTCCCTAGCTTTTTGGTCATGTGAAAATTCAGTGAGAAGTCTGAGACCCAGAAGACCTCACCTGACCAGGTCGGCACCCTGATCTCAGACTTTCAGCCTCCAGAACTGTGAGAAACAAATCTCTGTTGTTTATAAGCCACCAAGTTCGTGGGATTTTGTTATAGCAGTGTGAATGGACAGACAGGAATGAAAACTTTTTAATGTTTAAAACAGAAGAAAGATGGATTATTGTATTTCCTATATAACTGTTCTTTTTATGCTTATAAAGTCTGTTTACAAGTCATATCCTCTACTACTCTAGTCTCTTTACATGCTTTTTTTTTTTCTGTAAGAGAGAAACACTCCTGTAGGTAATCCCACAATATTATCCTGGGATCATATTATTCAGAACACTCCCCCAACCCCATTGCCCCAGGAAAGCATCTAGTTATCCATATAACCCACAACCTTCAATCCGCACACACTGACCAATTTTTTGAGGTACGCATACTAAAGTTTATCATTGATCTTTTGCGTGTGGGGTACATGATTGTGGAAATATATACTTGGGTGTTCATTTTAAAATCTCGGTGTGTAGGATTTTGTTACAATGCATTATCTAAGTGTTCTTTACCTTTTGTCTGAGAACTTAGATTAATGACAATGACTAGTAACTTTATAGAATGCATCCATTTTTCTAGACATCTCTTTTATAGCAGAAGTCCAGTTTTCAGAAGACAGCTCTTGAGAGGCAATTGAGAATTCTGATGAGGTCATTCAAGTAGGTCCAGCAACAAAAACCATAGGTCATGTTTCAAGATAGAAATAAAGCACAGGTAAAAGGAGTTACCCTTGTCTCTTTCCACGTTTCCTGTACATTTTCAGGTAGAGAGGTGAAACAACTTCTTTTTATGTGAAGTAGAAAAGACCAGAATTTTCAAAACCCCCCTCACACTTTTTAAAGTGCAAAATCATTATTCAAGTCCCATAAAAGTCAAGGTGTGTGCCCGGGCTGTGGTTTAGCAAGCATTGTGTCCAACATGGGAATTCCATAGACATTAATAGTGTAATTGGGTACACTATTCAATAAGTCAGGGACTCTTCCTCCAGTAAGATTTTCATGCTTAGCTGCAAAGAGTGAAAGCAGGCTGTTAGTGCACTTGACCTTTCCCAAGGAGGGGTGTAAATCACGAAGGACAAATCAGGAGATGTCTGTCTGCCAAGTCCAAACGTATTGTCCAATTCAATAGATTACCAGTAACTGAAAGATCACTGGAACTGAAATTTATTTTCACAAGTTTTGTGTTAGGAGTTCCATGCATACCACTTCACAAAAAGCCACTATTTTGCCCTTTGGATGTTTTAGGTAAATCAGATTCATGCTTGGAAAGACTGTGTGGTGTAACAGAAAGATACCAATGAGCAGTTTTCAGTTCTGTTTTTCACTGTCTTTCTGGGTGACTTTAGGCAATTTTCTTAATCCTTCAGAGCCTCATTTTATCATCCATAAAAATCTGCCCTCCTTCAAATGGTGTCCTGGGGATCATGTCTTGTCAATGAAGGGTACATGTGTTTCTATGTCATCAGACTCTTTTGACTGCAAGTCCTAGATTCTTCAGTCATGGGCATAACAAAAACAACAACAAAGAAAACCAACATGGAGGTTTTAAAGGATATTAGTAGGCTGACCAGATGTCCCATTTTAA
This sequence comes from Lyroderma lyra, assembly GCA_004026885.1. Lineage (NCBI taxonomy): Eukaryota > Metazoa > Chordata > Mammalia > Chiroptera > Megadermatidae > Lyroderma > Lyroderma lyra. The sequence goes on from PVJL010007180.1 coordinate 62,902, forward strand.
ACGGGACAGAGAAAAAAAACAGTACTGTCCCATTTAAACAGTACGTATGGTCAGCCTACTGACACCGTACATTGAGCCCAGATATGAGACTTCTCAGAAATAAAGATTAGGTTATACTGTGCCTCAGTAACCAGAGATTCTAATCCTCTAGTCATTTCTACTCTCTTATGGGACATCTTTATTATTTTATTTCTTACCTTTGGTTTTCATTGCTTGTCTTATTCACAAGGTAGGCAACAGCTGCTAATAACTCCTAGGCTTAGCATGGACCAGATGCCTACAAGCCAGTAGTGAAGAGGAGAGATGGATATGGTAGTTAAGGAAGAGGTGTGGGAGGAATTTTAGGAGGAGGTTGTTGGGCAGGTAACACTGCAGGGCTCTAGTCTGTACAGGGCCTCAGACCAACTGCTCAAGATACAGAGAAGGAAAGGACAGCGACGTTATGGAAAGTGTGGAAGTATTGCCAAATCATTTGTAAGACAGAGAGTACTTACGCACTGGCTATGAGCTCTGACAGAATGTTTAAGTTGCCCAGGGAAATTTTTGAGAACTTAAAACCAAGTCCTAGTGTCATCAGAATCACCTGAAGAGCTAATGAAATTTGTAGCCTTTCCAGATCTGCTCAGAGCTGTTCAATCGAACTTTCCAGGACTTAGCAGATAAAACAAGGTCCCCAAGGACTATTTTACACAGTCAAGTTTGAGAATCATTGCTCCAGATCAGTGGTTTCCAACCTTTTTCCACTTGTGTACCCCTTTTAAACCCATTTTATAAATTGTACCCCTTGTTTTTAAAACAGCTATTTTTTTATTGTTAAATTTATTGGGATGATATTGGTAAGTAAAATTTACATAGGTGTCAGATGTACAATTCTGTAATACATCATCTATGTGTTGTGTTAGGTGTTCATCACCCAGAGTCAGTTCTCTTTCCATCACCATGTATTTGTGTCCCTGTCCCTTCTGTCCCAACCCCTCCCCTCCTGACCTTTTGGTAACCACTAAACTATTGACAGTGTTCATGAGTTTTTGTTTCTTTGTTGTTTTCATCTTTGTGTTCCACATATGAGTAAAATTATATGGTTCTTGATTTTTATCTGTCTGGCTTATTTAGCTTTGCATGATGGCCCAAGGTCCATCTATGTTGTCTTAAATGACCCTATCTCATCTTTTCTTATGGCTGAATAATATTCCCTTGTGTAAATGTACCGCAGCTTCTTTATCCAGTCATCTATCAAAGGAAATTTCTGCTGTTTTCATGAATTGGCCACTGTGAATAGTGCTGCAATAAACATTGGGGTACATATATCTTTGTGGACTAAGGTTTTCAAATTTTGGGGGTAGACACCAAGAAGTGAAATTTCCAAGTCATATGGTAGCTCAATTATTAGTTTTTTGAGGAACCTCCATACTGTACTCCATAGTGGTTGTACCAGTTAGAACAACTGTTTTTAAATACTGACACTTTTGTTCAGTGCCTATCTTAATGTAAAACAGTGGAAATGAGGTAATAAGTTAGGAAAGAAAAATTACTACACTAAAAGCAGAAACCACAGATTTAATTTTACAATATTTGTAGAACAGTTAAATATTGATAATGATGATCAAGTACTTAACAAACTTTTAATTTATTATTAATAATAATATTTATTTGTGTTATCTGAAAAGTCTGTAATAATTGTTGTGCACATCACTAGCCTATTGAAACATTGTTAGTGAGATCATTGAGCTTGCTTTGATGTACTTAGTTTCTTGAAATCAGGCTCAAAAGATGCAAGATACAGTTTTAAATCCAGACTTGTCTTAAGCTTGTTGAGGTACTTATTTTTATGAAGGTGTAAAAAGAAAAAGCTCTCTCTGTTAGTTCAGTATTAGTAAATGGCACAAGGTATTTGAATATCTGCTCACTGAGCTGTTTGTATTCCTCACTGACATCTACCCAGATGGTAATAAGATGCTTTCTTTTAAAATCAGAATTTAAAGAAGAATCGGTTGAAAGTTTGATTAACTGCTCTTTTTCATTGATTGATAGTTAAGCTTCTTTGAAGAATTGAAGGGATCTGCAATCTAGTTCATTGAAGGGATCTGCAATCCAGTTGTTTTCTTTTCCATTTTGAGGAAAGTACTTATAAAAGGACACTTTAAGACCTTCCGAGTGACTTACAATATCCTCTTTCAGGTTTTGGGATAGGTGCAAGTCATTCTCAGATAATAAGTTGTGCAGAGTTTCAAAACCTTCAGGCTGACCTCTTTCAATACACCCTTTGCAAAAATCCAGTTTTTTAATCATTGACTCAACTTTGTTGGTTACTTTGAATGTAGTGATTGAGCTGTTTTGAAGTCCCAAGTTCAGTTTGTTTATTTCTAGATAAATTTCTGATAAATATGCAAGACTTTGAAGCCCATAGCTGTGCAGAAACTTTGGAGCAAGAGGGAAATGATGGTCTTCAAAAAATACCTGGACTTCATGTCTAAGTTCAAACATCAGTATAAGTACTTTGCCATGAGATAGCAACCTTACCTCCATCTGCAAAAGTAATGTGCTATGTATGCTGTTCATTTCTTTATGCAGCACTTTTTTTTTTTTTTTGTATGTGGGTAGCTCTCTAGATGGGAGTCGAATCCAGGCCGCAGCACTGATAGCACCGGAGCCTTAAGCCACTGCACCACCAGAGAACTCCCCCTATGCAGCACTTTAAACAATCTGGAATTTTGTGGTTGTGACTTAGTAAAATTTATAACTTCTATAGGCTCATCAGAAACATCTTTCAGTTCACTAGGAAGAGGCTTGGATGAAAGACTTTGTCTATGAATGCAACTGTGACTCTATGGTACACTTTAATTTGGCTGCATAGGCCTATAAAACAACCTGGCAAAGGCTTGCCTCCATCAGTGCATATACCACAATAATTCGACCAACTAATATCCTTTTCAATGAAATAACCTTTTATTGTATTAAAAATATCTTTGCCTGTGGTATGCTCTGTCAATGGGCGACAAAGCAACAGGTTTCCCTTAATTTCATTTCCTGCCAAGTACCTCGTGATGATGAACAAAATAGATAAATCAGCAACATCTACACTTTCATTAACCTGGATGGAAAAAAATTTACTTTTTCTAATTCTATCTACTACTACAATTTCAAGGCCATCAGACATTTCCTGAATTCATCAAGACATTGTATTGTTCGAAAAAGAGATAATATTGATTTTGTGGACATGTTCTTCCCCAAACATACAAACAATGGTATCTTTAATACAAGGAGATATTAAATCTTCGGCCATGGTGGTTTTTACCACATTTAGCTATGCAATAAGCAATATGGTCTGAAGCCTCAACTGCATTTGACTAGCAACTTCAGCTTTATCTGGGCACTTATCTGGGCACTTGTTTGCAAAACAAATTCTCGAGTCCCACCTCTTGTGTTTCAAACTTGCATTTCAAAGACGTTTCCAAGTTATTTGTCCTCTGGAGTTTGAGAACCATCATTATCTTCCTGGTAATTCATTCCTGTGGTATTTTACAAAACTATTGATCGTGAGTTTTAGCATTTAAACTATACAATTGCTTTTTTTAAAACTCTTAATGTTTGGTTTGTAGATCACCCTATGACTTAAGGAATACCATAATGCCATTTAAAAATGTAACATTGTATAAGGACAAAAAGGTTAAATTATCAACATCTATAGAGCTGAGTTAAAGATAGCTTTTGTCATATTTTTATTTTCTAATTAGAGTTTCACCCAATGTCTTTGAAGTGTGTTCCTTCAATGAGTCAAGGAACTCTCTAATGTCAGTTTAAAAATTTTCAGCATTTTTATTGTAGACCAGGGGTGTCTAATCTTTTGGCTTCCCTGGGCCACATTGGAAGAAGACTTGTCTTGGGCCACATATAAAATGCACTAACACTAATGATAGTTGATAAGCTAAAAAAGAAAAGGTCACAAAAAATCTCATAATATTTTAAGAAAGTTTACAAATTTATGTTGAGCTGCATTCAAAGCCATCCTGGGATGCATGTGGCCCATGGGCTGTTGGTTAGACAAGCTTGTTGTAGACAATGCAACTGTGGCTTGACAAAATTTACCTTTTAATCACCTTTTAAACCAAGATCCATCTTTAAATATAAGAAAAATATATAATTATTTTAGAATGAATTCTATTCAATTATAAAATAATAACTCTCAACAAACCTGTAAGTTTAGAAAAGTTTTCACGAAGTTTTTAAAATATCACTGCAAAATCAGACACAAAGTGTATGTACTTGTTATTGTGTCCACATAGGGGCAGGGAGAACTTTAGAATTTCAAATGTAATGATTTACTGAAGGTAAAGTGGTTACAAAGATCCTAAAACAGGTATAACATGAGATAGCTAACATGCACACAGTTCATTAGACAGCAGAGCAAGGTCATCACGTGCCCAGTGGTTTCTGGGAAACTCCTTTGTACACTCATGGGGGAGAAGAAAATGATAAAAGCAAATAATGTCTTAGTGCAAATAATGTCTTAGTAGTATTATGAAAATAATTTTGACCTCCAAGACCTTCTAATAGGGAATTGGAGTCTCCTAGGCATGCCTGGACTACAATTTAAGAATGGTAAACTGGTTCAAATATGTGTGTATGTGTGTGTGTGTGTGTGTGTGTGTGTGTGTGTGTGTGTGTGTGTATAGTTAAGTTCAGACTTGTTGCTCTGATAAAATGATCAATCATAAATTGCCACAGTAATAAAATTTTTGCTATGCCATGGACATGTGGTCTTGTTATAGCAGCAAGCCTAGAGGCATCTGAGTGCCCCAAATTTTGAAACTCTAGTTATCTAGGTCTTCCTGCCTGTGTCCCAATGGAGACTTTGACTTCATGGACTCCATAGTGATGAGGACTCATTATCTAGTCAATTGGGGTGAACCTAAGATATGTATTATATGTAATTCAGGTTGCTAGGAGCAATGAATTTCATGTGAACTTCAGATTCATAGAAAAAGATTTGTTTTGAAAAACATACCAGGACCCAACCTGCTGAAGGCACTCTTCTCATTCTATAAAACCTGCATGTCTGAAGACATTTTCTTGATATATTAGGCTAAAATAAATATTTTAAGTTGAAATATCTTTGTGGCATGATAATAATTCTTGTGACAGTATCAAGCAAGTTTCAGATATTTTTCCCAGAGAATACAGTTGGGATCATTAGCAAAGGGAGATGAGACTAATTATTAATATCTTGCAAGTGCGATGTTGATGGCTTAAGTTACTAAAGGAGGAGCTTTGGGTGAGGGTATAACTTGGTGATAATATGTAGGTAGAGAAAGTATTTAAATGTGGGGAAAACACCCATTTTGTGTTTGTTTTTAAAGAAAGGTTTCTGTGGAGGCAGAAAATATACAACTTAGTATTTATCTTAAGTTTCTCTGAGCTTTTAATTCTGTTGTTTGGTGTCTTTCATTGATTTTTTAAAAAAAATCTCAGTCATTATCTTTTCAAGTACTTCTGCCTGATTTTTCTCTCTTTTCTTCTTCTAGGACTACAATTATACACATAGTATGCCACTTTTTATTGTTTGACGTGTCTCTAAAGTTCTTTTTTCAACTCTTTGGTTCAGTTTATATTACTTCTATTGACCTGTTTAAATTGTTTGTTTTACTGAATCCAGGCTTATCCAACAAATCCTTAATTCAGATATTGTATTTTTACTTCTAGAATTTTCATTTGTTTCTTTTTGGAGTCTATAGTTCTCTGCTGAAATATCCCATTAATTTCTTATAAATTCTTTAAAATTTTTGTTCTATTTAAAGTTCCTGTATGCTAATTCCCACATCTAGATCATTTGTAGTTTTGCTTCTATTGACTTTAAAAAATTCTTAATCATACATTACATTCTCTTGTTTTTTCTCATGTATCATAATTTTTAAGTTGTATAGCAGATATTGTTTTTAGAAGACCCATAGAGACTTGTATAAATCTTCTTTATCCCAGAGAGGGCCCGCTTTTTCCTCTGTCAAATACTTAGAGAGAAGAAATGATCTCTTGAGTCTGATCAGGAGTTGGGCTGGATCTGAGGCTGGGTTACAACGTTATTAAGTGCAGTTCCCTCTGGTGTCAAAATCTCAAGGACAAGAGTTGTTCTATGTGTATAACAGGCATCTCTCTTTAGTGACACTTCGGGATCAAAGCACCATTAGGACCTCAAGAGATGTTTCCTCGCTTTCAAGCCCCATCACTAAACATCCTGAACCACAATAGAATTCTGGATAGAATCAATGGCAGTTGGAAGGAACTATTTCTGCATTTTGAACTTCCCTAAATTCCAGTCCTTCAAGCAAGCTTATGTGATTATTAAAAGTTTTGCTGATTTCTACTTACCCCAGTATACCAAACTTCTCCTCGCCCAGGCTTATGGCAGGCAAGATACTCTCTGTGCTTAACCATACTCAGACTTGGCAGGTGCTCTTAGGAATGAACGTAGTAACTGACCTCATCAACTAGGAAGAAATATCTATTTGTCTGTCTCTCTCTCTATCTATCTATCTATCATTTATTGATCAGATTGATCAGATACATGTACACACACACACACACACACACACACACACACACAGAGATATATCTCAATGGTCTGTTCTTTGTATTTACATCCTTGAACTCAATTTCAATAGAAAAATTATTACACTAAAACAGAGAAAATAGTATGAACTATTTTCATTCTTTTTCATTTTGGGTCCATTCGAGTCATTAATGGGAGTGTTCTCATCTCATTATTTTTATTTTTATTTTTGGTAGGCCTTGTTTGATTATTTTAAAAAATACTTCTAGAAATAATTTTAAATTAGGGATTTCAAAAAAGATATTTGCTAGAAGTATTCCCTTAAAAATATTTTTTGCTTTGGCTGCTCAATGGGTATTTATTGATCATTGGAATCCATATGACACAATTTCAAATCTGTTTTCAGGGAAGAAAAAGAATTTAAACTTGATTCTATGATTCAAATGTAACTAAAATCTATAAAATTAGAATTAAAAAGGGAACAGATTTAAGGAAGTCAAAATACTTTAAACCACTGATAAACTTAGAAGATTACTTAGAAAATATCTAAACTTACTTGGAAAGCACCTGCTAATAAGTTCCTGTCTGTGTGCACCACCTCTGGGTACCAAACACATTCCATTTTAATCTAATAGGAAAATTCATAAAAACCTCACCTTCTTCATGAGTTAGACTCACAGACCCAAATAACCATTCTTGAGAAAAGATATATAGAGGGTGCCAAAAATATGTATACACATTTTAAGAAAAGAAAATACTGTATTAAAAGTATAATACTCAATATATACCAATAACAAAGGGTGACTACAAGTCATGTCTGATGTCTGCATTTACAAGAAGTACTCAAAGTGGTTACCATCAGTGACTAGACACTTCTGATTCTGGTGAACTACTGCTTGAGCAACACTGACCAAAGTGTATACTTATAGTGCTGCACATGCCATTTCAATTTCTTCCTGAAGTACCGCCAGTGTTGCTGGTTTTCTATGATACACCACAACCTTTAAGTACCCCCATAGGTAGAAATTAAGAGGTGTTACATCAGGAAAACGTGGAGGAAACTCAACATTCTCAAATTTCAAATACCACTTCAAAATGGCCTTGCATTCCTCAAACAACTGTGCTTCCATCATTTTCTTTGACCGTCCTGCCTGTAGCATGGGGTGAACAAGCATTCATTAGAGTAATGCCATCTTTTGAATGAACGTCATACTACACATTGCTAGCATAATTTAATTTGACTTAGAAAAGTGATACATAGATAACATCTCTTAAACTGTGTATACATCTTTTTTGGGGGGGCACCCCTGTATTTATTCCAGTATAGTTAATTTGGAAGATTTGGAAGCTACATTATAATTTAGTTCTCTTAAAATTTTAATTGTTTTAAATGAAAACCCCAGTTAAATTGTAGCTTGTATGTTGTTCACAGCAAGATCATGTAATAAAACCAATGAACAGTAGTAATCTGAGTTCTCTTTTGAGCAAGAGACTGGGAAGCAGTAACACAGCCTGTGAAGTTCACTTTGTTCCTTTGCATTATTTAATTATCTTCTATGCCTTAATACTCTGTCCAGCAATTATTGTTCTATCCCATATAAAAGTTGTCCATGAGCCAACCGGAAAAACCTCCCCCTTTTCTAAATCTTGCCAAATTACAACAAAGCTGTCTTAGAATAAGAACAGCTGAGAAATGTTAATTCTCAGTAGAACAGAGAGCTTGCTCCCATTTCTGCTTATCCTAATAGCAACTTTTATTTTTTATGTGTTTTCTTAGTCCCTATATGTACACTTGGTTTAAAGACTCCAGTTTGGGTTTTCCTTGAGTTTCACACAGAAGTGCAGATAAAAATCTAAGTATTATACAAAGTGTTGGGAAGAGACACAGGAATTTGCTTATAATTTCTAGAATGTATCACCCAAAGGCTGTAAACCACCTAAGCAAGGGGAAAAGAATTACTGACTTAAGGATGAGGAGCAATTGGGTGAATCCACTTAGCTCAAGGAAACAGGAATCACTTCTCAGCCTTTTGACTAAGATCAAGTGTAGTACCGAAGAAAACAAATTTTCCTTAAGTTGCTTTTCCAGCTTGATTTCTATTTGATGATCACAGCTTCAGTATTTTAAACAGGCACAGGTACTGAATTATGTTCCAAATAGATGTTAAACAGATTCTGATTTTTATCACATGGCTACTTATCATTATCTTAATGTTCTTTTTTACTGGTGAACAGAGAATGCTGGCAGGCAAGCAAATGGAGGTGTAATACTTTTGTGTATTAGACCTAAACTTCATTTCTTACAAGCATACTTCACAGATTTGTATGTCAATCGAGTTAAGGCCATATAGACTTAGACCACTGTTACTAAGGAAACCACAGCCAAGGCCCCAAACCTTGGAGTTCCATTGTATTTTACTTTCTTTTTTTTTTTTAAGCCTGCACATGGTGCTCCAAAAAAGAGCTTTAAAATAGAGCAGAAAATTCTGCATTTTTTGTTTGTTTGTTTTTTTCTAATTGGGGAACTGGAATAAACTTTAATTGTAATTAGTTGCCAAAAACTGTGCTTTAATATTTCACTTGGCCCTCAATGTTGTAAACATGGATAAGTAGTTGCTCTTTCTAATTACTATGAAGTATTTCTGTTACATTCCACAGTATAACTGTGGCATTTTCCAAAAGATTCATGTTTCCTAAGACCGAACTTAAAATGCATTGCTGATCAGAGGAGAATGGGATTGTACAATAAATTTAGAAGTGACATCCTTGTATCTTCTAAAAATGGTATTTGGAATCAAAAGAAGTTTTTCTTCATCTTTTCTTTCTCTTCCTTCTTACTTTACAAAACTTCTTAGCAGAATAGGGAATCCTAAAGATAGTAACCTGACTTTGCTGAGCACGTACGATGTGTCAGGCACTCAGCTAAGAACTCAAATATATTAATACATTAAATTTTTACAAAACATCATGAGGTAAAAGCTATTATTTTCTCTATTTTCCAGTTGAGAAAACTGAGACTCAGGGATTTGACCAAGAATTCAATCCTGGTCTAGCTACTGGGATTATGCTTTTTGGATTGCACCTAGGAGCAATTCTTATTAAATATATGTATTTTTTTATTTCTAGAATAATAAACAAGAAGAAAGTTCTGCAAATACTTTTCTGTAAGGCTGTATGAAGTCGACACAAGGGCACATTTATGAACATAGAGGAATGTGGAGAGAATTCATTTACTCCCACAAGGAGCTGGAGATTTGCTGGCTGGCTTCTCTACTTTTCCTTTTTGCCAACAACCTCCATTTAGTAATGGAAATACCTTGCTGGGAGCAGTGGTCCAACAGGCAAATATCTATTGAGAAATTAGATGAATAGATGAAATGGTTTTCAGAATAATAGATGTATCAGAAATTGAGAACCAGGCCAATTGTAGAACAGGTCGCCAAAGGTAGGATTTTGTTTTAAAATCCCCATTTGAAGAAGGCTTCAGAAAGTAGCTTTAGATAACCAAACATGCTTTGATGATTGAGATTTTGGGATTCAAAACCTAGTTTCAGAAATCCACTTGGTGTCACTAGGGAAAAGGCATTAAGTTATTTTGTGGGAGGCAATTTGAGATGAGCTGCTTTGGTCCTACTTGTCAACCTCGACACTGAACGTCTGTTTCAGATGTTACAGTCAATTGAAAACCTGCCCCAAATAAAAGTACTTGATAAACATCTTATCCTCTAAGATTGGAGTTGGTCTTGGGGTATTTTGCATATCTAAAAAAGATTGATAGAGTTAAAGTAGATTACGAATGTGTGCCATGAGAACATCGTATTTTAATTGTGAGTTCACTGAATCAAATTCAATTTATCAAAACAACATGGGCTGAAAATCATTCCAGTAAACTCCCCGATTTGGTGAACAGATAACCCCTCCAGTCAATAATGCAGGTCTTAACTGTAAATCTTGTGCTTGTAATAAGAGAACTATAGTAAATTCACAGGGCTCAGTAGCTATGGCAACTGGGATTTCAGTCAATACCCTTTCATCTTCAACATTAGATAGTCATGTCTGATGGATGCACACAATCCTTTTCCCCAAAGAGGTCAATATGTTCTTGCTGAAGCACTTCAAAGTATTCTGGTCCTTGGAAATGCCTAAGGGTTTTTATATTAGTTACTCTCATCTTTGATCAATAGTCCTACTTGAAAAATTACATGATGCTTACACAAACACATACAAGCCTCCATAAAAAATATGTTGTGCATATGTACATGTTGTTTGCTGAGAGGACGACCATTGTTGAGCATTTATACATATAAATCTGTGCCCAACGTACGCAAACACACAGTACTATGTATTTTACATAAATGCAACCACATCTGAAAATAAAAAGCGAAGAAAAATATTAGTGGCAGGTATTACTTAATAATGAAAATATATTTTAAGTATAATCTCAAAATGATTGGAGGCAATTCAAATACTATTATCATTAATATTATTAATTTAAGATAACAATTACACTCTTACCTGAGTAAGTCTAATTAAAAACTGATAATTAAAAGCAGCAGTTTAGGATATCTTAATTTATCACTCATTCAATTTTTATCTAACTATTGAATGAACATTTTATTGAATTTTTAACTTGATGTGAGGTATTTGTAAACACTATGGGGAATAAAATAGCAAATAAAATACAGCTTACAATGTCAAGAAACACACAATACCTATTTAGGGAACAAAGATTACATAAAAAGATCACATACAAGAATGGACATACTAAGAAGTACAAGCAATACTCTGGGTTTCCAGGAAGAAAAGGTGCCTCTTTGAAGAAGAAATCAGAGAAAGCGTCCTGGAGAAAGGAGCATCTGATATGGGTCACAGAGTATATGGGGGATTTCCACAGTATGAGTGTGGAAGTAGAAGTAGGAATGATCTCAACAGAGGGGCTGGTAAGCATAAATCATGGCGGTAGGAAGCTCTAGTCATCCACTGGGGTAAGGGTATAACTTCCAGGGGCACATAGTGGGCAGTTGACATGGGGATCTTGCCAATCAAATCACCTGAAAGAACATTTTAGAAAAGATATGAGTATTAGATGTAAGAAACTCTTAATTAGATGCAAGAAAATCTAATGCCATCACAAAAATGAAAATATAGAAATAAAATATGCTCAGGGTGATTTTTTCTAAAATTAGAATTCTAAAACATCTTTCTTACCTTGAGATACTACAACATTCTAATGGATAATATAATAGAAAAACAATGAGTTTTGCCTGTTCTTGGAAATAATTTTGAATAGCAGTCCATTAGAACTCCACTTTGTTGTTGTTTTTTTTTTTTTAACAAGTGATGTTTGAATGGAGACTTGAAGGAGGTAAGGAAGCAGGGTGTGTGGGTATCAGTGGGAAGAACATTCTAAGAGACCCGAGTTTGGTGTGTTCAAGGACACAAGGAGGCTAGGACGGCTGGAGCAGAGACAGTGAGAAAGGGCAGTAAGAGGTCAGGAGAAGGCAGGGCTTGCAGGGCTTGGTAGGCCATTGTAAAGACTTTTTGACTTTTACTCTGAGGAAGATACCATGCTGTCAGAGAATATTGAAAAGAGTGCCATGATCTGGCTTGTCTTTTAACAGGATCATTTTCACTGCTGTGTTGACAAGCACGCAGACCAATAAGGCTGCTCTTGCACTAAGCCAGTTAAGAGACGCTGTGAATCAGGGCAAGTCCTAAAGGGGGATGTGAAATAAGTTTGCAGATATATTTTGTAGGAATGGCCGGCCAGATTTGCTGATGAATTAGACACAGGGTGTGAAGAGAGCATTTAAGGTGTTGGGCCTCTGCAACTGGGAGGAGGATATTAATAACAACTGAGAAACTCCAATGAGGCATCGTATAGGTGGGGCTTGGGAGGAAGGTGGATAATAGTGTTTCAGTTTTGAACTTATGACTGAGGTACCTGTTAGTGGACATGGCTGGTGAGCAGCTGGATATATGAGTGTTGTATCTGATCCCTGGGTTGAGCAATTGAATGTCAATGGTGACTTCCACTACAACTGTGCTAAATAGAGTGACATGGCCTGATTAGGGTGAACTTAACCTTTATGAATTTTAAAAGTACTAGTTCAATATCTGCCTAGCATTAAGAGATAGGCAAAAAACAATCTTTGGACTTTTTTGATAGAAATATGGTACCCAGATAAAGGCAGGAACATATCCAACTGTACCCTGTTGAAGTTAGACTTCAGCTGGAGCACTAAATTTTAAGACATTAGCCAACTGTAGCCTATCTTGGCTTGTGGCCAGCCTGATAAATGATCTACCAGCTGTTTCCTATGGGAAATGGAAAGGAATTTGTACATTCAGGTTGGAAAAGGGTAAACAGTCTTAGGTATCAAGGATGTGAATGGACTTCCACAAGGAGGACTTGCATGAAAGAATGGAAGGTAATGATATGTAGAATATTTTGTTAGAAGAAATATAAAAGAAATCTTGACCTGACAAAGGCTGGGATTTCTGGTGGTAATCTAAGCAGTAGTTCTCCTCAATTTAATTGTTTTAAATAATTTACAATGGATTTATCTACTGAGTAGGAGAAAGATCAAAACAGTCCAAACTGGGTTTCAAGCGTATATATTTTTAAAGTATTACTGACAGGATGGTCATGCCAAAGCCATATCGCACGAGAAGACAAAGGTGGTCTGGAGATAGAACTCATTATAAAAATAGATAAAGTCTAGCCCAGGGTCAGTAATAGGATCTGTAGGCTGGAAAGCCTGACAGTTCTAGTAATCTGGCAGGGCCAAATCTTGTGTTTTGTCTTGACCCAATCATTCTAGCTGTGCTTTTGTGCCCTGAGGAGAAAGTGAATGAGTGTGTGAATTGAAAGAACTATCTTGCCTTAACAATTCTGGGTCCAGGCAATCTCAACACAGGCTCTCCAAGAGACTGAGAGAGTAACACAGGAGTGTTCTCTATAAGCAAGACACACGTTTCCAGATTGAAATCCCAGGGAAGGCATCCAGTTCCAATAGTGACAGTGATGGGGCAGAGTTTGAAGTTTGAGTAGAGTCTTGGTAGAACTGTCTGGAGTTGCTATGGAGACCAGGGAGGCTGGCTAGAGTAGTGAACAAGCATCACAGCACATAATCACCTCTGAGGATTCCCAGGAATTTTCTGAGGAATCTGGACTTCCTGCAGTTGTGCAGGTCAGAGATTGGTACTATTGAGATTCAGCTATGAGTATCAAAAACTATGTTTGCTTTCACTGGCTGGCATGGTTTCTACTAGAATGAGTAGATAACCTTAAATATAATGAGTCCATCATTGTAAGTAGTATTTAAGGAGAGGCTGGGTGTGTACTCACACCAGCAAGCCTACATATGTGTATGTTTTGTAAATTGTAAAACACTCTGTAATGTAAAGATGCTATTATCCCTATGTATATTATGTGAGAAATCTCACTACAAAAATGAATGATGACTTTCGAGGTCGTCTTTTCAACTGAAGAATCTGCAAATTCATCAAAATAAAGTAGGTGATTTTAATAAGTGAAACATTGTCATGTGTGCAGCTTTGGCGATTGGTCATAGCTCAACAATAAGCAAATTGATTGCTTTCTTTCGCAAGTTTTCGTGGATCTGTTATGTCTGCAAGTAGTTAATAAATGACCCTAAGGAATCTATGGAAAATTACTTTTTGATATAATCTCAGGCTACGAAGATAAGGAAACTGGGAAAAAATGAAACAGATGAGGCAAAGAAATTGAATAAGGGAGAAATTCACCTGCCCTTGAGAAGAACACCCTAGTTGAACTCCTATGCAACACCTTGACCTCCTTTAGTAGTGATTTGGAATATATCCTTGGTAAAATCTGCCACAGGCAGATGTGTGTGTGTGTGTGTGTGTGTGTGTGTGTGTGTGTGTGTGTCTGTGTGTGTGTATGCATCAATGCACAAAAGCCTATACTTGACTATTAACATTCACATTAAGATTTTCAAATGAAAACACATTAACTCAAATAGGTTTTAAAAGCTTTATTCAGCTGATGTGCCTCAGGGAAAACCTGATGAACAGGTGACTCCAAGTTGAAGTAGGGTTGGAGTTTTACAGGGTAAGGAGGAGGGGAGAAAATGCATCTTTGTGGTTTGGCTAGGGTAGCAGTTATGGCTTTAATTGCTGTGAAACTTGCAGTTGGAGATTGTTCTGGTTTTCATGCCTCTGGCTTGGCATTACGGGTGCCATCCAATCCGATAACTGTCAGAGTTGTACTTTCCAAGAGCTGTTTTGCAAATCTTATGATTTGTTTGTTAGTTAAGGTTCAAGGGTAGGTGACTAGTGAAACAATAAAGAAGTATTGGTTGAGGGGAAAAGGCCATGGTTGAAGGGAAAGAAAAAATTGAGACTACTGTGTCTGTTTTAGTCCTTTTTATAAGACATACTATGATTTATGTTTTCTGTTAATATCTAATAAAGAAGCACAATATGCAAGATTAAGTGCAGTTTTCTTAGAGACAAAGTAAAACTCTACAGTGATCTTACTAGATATTTAATTTAGATTTCTTACTATTCTACTGAAAATGCTCTTCTGGATTATGTCTTAAGGTCAGTAAAGAGGTACCACAAATCAAACAAATAGGTTTTCTTTTTCCTCCCATTCAGTTTAAATGCAAACAAATTATTCTTTTTATGTTGAATAAAAAGTCCTGCTATATGGCCTTTATCTTTTTAAAAAAAATTTATGCAGTTCATTGATTCCTCAAATATCCCTATTTTTATGCATTCTATTGAGTTCAGATATGTTTCTTCCAGTGCAAATGCAAACATGCCTGAGAAGGATAACACGTCATGAGAGAGGACCCCCAAAAAACAGAATTTATTTCTAAAAAAATGTGCATTTATTCTTACATGTTTAAACTCCAGTCACCTTCAAAGGAATCTCCACATGATGACAATAACCCTATCGAGAGTCTTTTTCTACTGCTCAAAACAGTTTTTGAACTTGCAGATTTTGATGCCTTTTAGTGCTTTTGCCATTTTTTTGTTTCAACTCTTCCACATCAGCAGTCTTTCTCTTTAAGGACTTCTTTAATCCAGGGAAACAAAAAAAATTGCATGGAGGGAGATTAGTTGAATAGGGAGAGTGGGGGATGGGAGTCATGCTGGTCTTTTTGGTCAAAAAACTGCTGAACACTCAGTGTGGTGTGGGCAGGTGTGTTGTCATGCTGCATGTTGCTCATGTAAATCACCCATCATGAAATGGGCAAATCCCTTGAAGGAATTTCAAAAAAAAAAAAAAAAAGAAGTACAGTGAAGCCGAATGTGGCCTCTCACAATGCCAGCTGGTACACTGTTGCAGATGGGTCCCTACAACACTTACCTGGTGGTGGAAATCTGTACCACAAGGGGCTTGGGCTCTAGAAGATAATTCTAGGTTTTTTAGTTCCTCCTTATAAGTTCTTAGCAGTCATAACACCTTGCTAAAAATGTATTTACTTAATTGGTATCTTTTAAAATAGAAAATGTTTAGTATTATTTGGCTGGTTGTTACCTGGATCTGGCTTATTTAAGTGAGGGCAAAGGAATCAGGAGGAAGTGGGCTGTATGACAAGGCAGGGAAGGAGGAGTTCAGTGCCGGGAAAAGATGGTAAAAAGGCCCAGAAAGGGGAAGGAGATCGTTTGTAAAACTGTGTGCTTACTTCACAGGTTGGCTTACAACTTGAACTCTGTTACATACTATGCTGAGAACAACCTATGAATGCATTGCCTAAATCTCTGTAACATTAACTACACTTGCTGGCCACATGTCACTGGTGCTTAAGACATTGTCCTGCTTTGATAGCTGGGAAAAAATGACAACTCCATTTCTTAGAAGGACACCTGATTTATTCCTACTTGGGAATTGAAGTCCCTACTGTGGGAATGATCATAAATGTGTGTGTGTGTGTGTGTGTGTGTGTGTGTGTGTGTGTGTGTGTTCTGTTTCAGACTTGTTTATGCTCTTTGAATTTGTAGGATAATCAAGTTCTACAGCTACTAAGTACCTTCTCGTACTTAGATAGGCCCTGTGCCAGGTGCTAAAAACACCAAAGTAAGTCATCTAGACAATTTTACAGCCTTTATGGAGTAATACCTGGGCAATACAGACAACTAAAAAGAGAGATACATAGCGGTGTCACATACTGATTTCAGACTATTAAAACATCCTCTCTTCTCTGGGACCTGGGTGTCACTGCCACCTCTGTCCCACTGCAGTTGCTAATGGTAGGGACCTTGGATGCTGCAGATATTCCTTGCATGGCAGCCTTGTGGTCCATGCAGTGAGACCAGGGAACGTTTTAACTTTTGAATGGAGACTGACAAGTGGTACCAAGATTTGGCATTTCTCAAAAATCAAATGCAGAGGATGTTGTCAAATATCCTTCTTGAACTTCCCTAGGTGACTGAGCCCCCAAGCACTCCTTTCTATGAAAGAGATACTTTAAAACAGAGTTTAAATATGCTATGACTTACTCTGAAGCTCATGTTTTGTCTTATCCCCTTCCTTTATCAGTAAGCCAAAAAAGAGGCTTTGATTGGCACTTCCTTGTTCCTATATGCTATCAGCTGAAAATGTTAAAAATATGTGGAGGCAGAGGCACTCATGCAGCAGGGTTTAGCCTTCAGGCATACCTCAGGAAGTAAGTCCTCACCTGCTTGTCTGATCTACCTCCCTACAGAAATCCTTGACTTTTTCTCATTTTTGTTTCACTCTGGGGTCAACTTGTTGCTGTTGCTTTTGAGATACTGTGCTTGAATTAGATTAGGTGATAGGCATGTAATGGAAATGGTATTTAAAAACAAACTAGCCACTTTTGCCTTCTAGGTGGAGGGCTTTGGAATCATTCATAACAACAGAGAAGTAAATTTGGGTGACTGGTGGGAGGAGGAAAAAATGTAACACAGATGTTCACTCGGGTCACTCTGCTCCTAACTATCAGGAGAAGGTCAGGTCAAATCCTGCAACTCTGTTTTATGGCAAGTCCAATGCCCCCAGGATTTCTGCAAATATATTTGTGCAATCACTTCTGACTCCAGTTTCCTGCTTTTGTTATATTCTCATTACTCTTGAGTTTTGAGGCTGCTTCTTTATTTGCCCTGTATTCAAGTTAAATGTGAAAGCATTTTCTTCTTTATTCTGTCCTACAATCCCCATCTTGCTCACAACAGGCAGCTGTAAATACAAGACATTCACTGAGATTTGGGATTACACAGTGAAGGGAAGGGGCATATAGGATGAAAATAACTTGAAATTGAAGGTTAGATTTTTCTTACCTTATAAAACTCCTTGACTATATTTTCTGAATATTTTCTGTTTGGATGATCTGTCCATGGCTGTTAGTGGGGTGTTTAAGTCTCCCACAATGATTGTGTGTTCATCAGTTTCTCCTTTCAAATCTGTTAGTAGTTTCTTTGTATATTTTGGTGCATCCTGGTTGGGAGCATATATATTAATTAGTGTCAAGTCTTCTTGTTGTTGTCTTGTGCCTTTTATCATTATGTAATGTCCATCCTTGTCTTTTACTATCTTTTTTAACCTGAAGTTTATTTCATTAGATATCAGTATGGCAACTCCTGCTTTTCTCTGATTACCATTTGGTTGAAGTATCGTTTCCCATCCTTTCACTCTGAGTCTGTGTTTGAGAGCCCCCTTAGGTATTTCTTGGAGTGCTGGCCTTGTGCTGGCAAATTCCCTCAGCTTCTGTGTGTCTGAGAAGGTCTTTATTCCACCTTCATATCTGAAAGATAATTTTGCTGGATAATTTATTCTTGGCTGGAAGTTCCTCTCTTTTAAATTGCTGAATATTGGATTCCACTCCCTCCTGGCTTGCAGAGTTTCTGCTGAGAAGTCTGATGCCAGTCTGATGGGTTTTCCTCTAAGGTTATAGTTCTTTTTTCCCTGGCTGCCTTGAGAATTGTCTCTTTGTCTTTAGTTTTGGACATCTTTAGTACCATGTGTCTTGGAGAAGATCTGTTAGGGTCCAGGTATCTAGGGGACCTGTTTTCTTCTTGAACTTGGGGTTCCAGATCTTTCCATAGGTTTGGAAAGTTCTCATCTACTATTTGTTTGAGTATGT